>JAOTAY010000002.1:35510278-35523703 GCA_025629805.1 Erythroxylum baracoense | reverse complement strand
ATAAATAATTAAAAAGTATGTTTAAAAATTATCTTATATATATAATATATAAAATAAAATTTTATATATTTATTAGTTACTGGTTCGATCACGGTTGAATTCCGGTTGAACCATTGACCCTTAAATCAGTTACTTCTCCGATTCAGTCACCGGTCCGAATTTTAAAACATTAATTTAAACCTCAACTTCTTCTCTTAAACCTTTAATTTAAAATGCTATTAACATATTTTCTGTTACCAAATTTTTTATATTATGCACAGTGCATGCATAATTAATAAGTTTGCAGAAATTCAAATATCATTTCTAATTCAAATCTATTATTTCTTATTATAGTTCTTAAGGTCTCGTTTAGTAATAAGTAATGAAAAAATCGGAATAAAAATGGGAATGAAAATAAAAAAGAAAATCCGAATTTGCTGATTATGATTGTTTGTATAATATTAAATAAAGTTAATAGTTATGCTAATATTCAGTATTAAATATTAAAAATGATAATAAGAAAAAAATTAATCATATTTAGTTATTATATAATTTATTTTTAAAATAATTAACTCAACTATTTAATATTTTATAAATAATTTATCAAAAAATTCAATAGTTTCTAAAATTATTAACTTTCAGATAATTATATATGATTATTATGATCAGAATAAAATATCAATGAAACAAATAAAATAATTATTAAAGAAATTAATATAAAAAGATTATTTTGATTATAATATTTTAATAATAATTAATATCTTAATAAAAATTTGATAATAATTTAATAATATTTTTTATTTTTCATTCTCGACTCACATCTTTTTTAGGAATAAAAGTTTATAATTTCTTCATTCTCTATTTTATCTATTATCAATAACCAATCAACTAAACGTTAAAGAATAAAGACTACATTCTTATTCCTACCTCTTTATTATTGATTATCAAACCATGCTCAACTCTAACAATTCCAATTTTACAAACTAAATGAAATCCTAAACGACCGAAATAGCAGTGAATTGCATATGCTTACCATTTCTTTTAGCATATGAGAAACGATGCAAAAGAGAGAGTGAACAAAACAAATAACAGTTGATGCAATAAGTTGATTTGTAAATTAGAAAAAAGAAGTAAAATTAGCCAAAGACAAAAAAATCCAACACTTGTTTATTGCGGTAAAGTAAAAGCTCTGACGAACAGTAATAATGAATGTTGTACGGATCTCCAACGTCTCTATTGCACACGCTAGACAAAGGAAACAACAGATCTTCTGTGCCTTGCTATTCAATTTCTTCTTCTATCATTTTCTGTGCCACAGTGTGCATTTGTGTCTCTGCAGATACTCATAGCTCACCTACTGACATCTGCACAACGTTGTTTTATGTCACAACCTCACGTGTTAGGTTATATAGCATGACCGAATCTTAGATCTTACGTATGAACCAATTTTTGGATTCAGCGGACTACATTTGAAGTCAGAGAACTTTAGCAATGATCGCGAGTTTTAAGCAAAGCAACAACAACAATATCATGCTTATACGTAAAATCTGAAGAAATTCAATAATATGTAATATTATTTTTAATTAATAAAGAGGTTGTTTTCTAATCACAAGTTTTAAGTAAAAAGGTTAAATTCAATCATAACATTTTTACGAGGATTTAATTTAAATTTATTTTTATGTATTTAAAAAGAATTTTAATATTTCACAAATGTTCAAAATTAAAAAATAAATAAAATTCAAAAAATGTAAATAATAAAAAGTTTTCTCTTTTCTCTTATCTTTTTTTTTCCCCCTTCTAACTATACTTTCTCTTTTTTTTTCTCTCTTTCTTTGTGCATGCTCTAAAATTGGTAGTATCTGCTTATTCATCAGTTTTCTAATCTTCCTAATTTGGTTAAGAGGAGACCTGCATAATTCCACTTTCCAAAAGCTTGAAGGCTTAGCTAATTCAATAGAAGGTATACAAATTCATACTATATACATAACACATTTTGTTATATCGTACCTATCACGTGCAAAATCGCAACTCTTTAAATGCTGCAATTTGCATCGGTAAAGTATTTTATCAACATTGATCAAGAAGAGAATGAAGATGAACCATCTTAGGATCCAATTTATACCAAACATCTTCAAACATTAATTTCTAGTTAATCCTAATATTTGTAGGCTTTGTATGCAAGTTGGGAATCTAACATTCTACGCATTGCAGATATCCTTGGGAGCAATATGTGAAATTAGGAGTAGGATTTCGTCATTTGGATACACTATAGTGGCTTTTCATGGATATTTACAGACATATATCAAAGTGATTGATTAATTTGTATCTTAAAATTGTGCTCTAATTCTAAATGTATATTGAGTTCACCATTTCATCCTTCCTTGGTCAGACCCAAAAGTCTTGTCGTGCCCTTTTCAACGATCTATGTATTTGCCTTGCCAGTAAAATGCCGAAAGTGCTAAGAGAACTAGCGAGCAATACAAGGATTTGTTGTCATTGCTCCCCTTAACATCTTTTGGACCACCTCTTTGAAGCCTAAATGACCTCAGCACTGTCATAAAATCACAACCAAGATTTTTTTACGAAACAGGCAAGGACTTACGAGTAGGCAAAGAAAATGAGCATAATGCTCGAGAGTAGCGAGCATTGGCATTCATTGGTGCCCATTGTGGTAATCTTTAATGAAATGTAAGATTCAGATGTGAGACTTGAACCGAACTAATTAAATATGACTCAAACTAATAATTTATGATTTTTTTCTTAAATTATTAATTTAAATCAAATTCTCTTAGCTTTAAGAGCTAAATTGAGTTACCATACTCGTGATATTTGATTAGTTGATGTTTGATATTCATATTTTGTATGTTTCATCGTTATTTTTAAGTCTAAGAAAAGAAGTTTTTTAAACAAGAATCTAAAAAAATTATGATAATTTTAAAAATCAAAAAAAAATTTGAAGATTTTTTAAATTACAAGAGAATTCTATATGTTTTACCCCATATTTAATCAGAACTCCACACTAAAAAAGGATGCTAAATATATTTTGTGATAAAGGACTAACGAAAAAGTTAAATTAAGGTTCAAATTGAACGTTTGTAAAATATTTAAAAAATGTAAAATACGTCAAAATGTTTAAATTCAAATAAATTTTAATAAAAGCATTAATACCTAATTTGATCTATAAGGCCCCAATATATACCCTGGAAGCATTATAGCATGTCTAGGGTGTATTAATAAGTGAACATAATGGATTATGTTCATCTAAGTATAGTAAGAGACATAGTGGTGGTAGTTAATGTAAAAGACATGGGTAAATGGATAAATCGTTCATTTCAGCATAGACATATATACTTAGACGTGAAATATAAATGAGGAGAAATTAATTGATAAGATCATAGGCCAATATGGGAATTAAAGGAAGAAGAATGACAAATATGCAATTTTTCTAAAGTTAACACATGGACCAATTGGATTAAGGCATGTGTGAACAATAATAATAAAGCATGTGTGGTCAATAGGAATTAAGCATGTGCATATGTCTAGAAAGAGCATAAATGGGCATATAGAGAGGGGAGATGGACAACACTTTGAAAGGTTTTAACTTCAGATTTTTCTCCTCTCCATTTCACCTTCTTCATCCCATCATTTTCATGTAAGAAATCAAGCCAATCTTAAGTGAAAATTAAGGTAAAAATTAGGAATTTTCTCATCACCTTTACCTTTTCTTGTTGTACTTATGAAGAATTGAAATTATAAGGTTAGAAGTGAGATTGAGATGTGTATTTGTGGTGTTTTTAGTTGGTGAGTCAAGTAAAGTCAAAGAGGAAGGGATGGAAAGGTATTAGAAGAACTACTTTGCCAAATTTAAAGTTTGGGCTACACTTAGTCTAATTTCTTTTTGTGTGTATGTTTAAATGGATACAAAGATTTATTTGGATATGTAATGGTTGCTGGGATGATGCTTTGGTGTTACCTTGCATAGAATTGGTTGAATATGACAAGAGAGTATCTTGTAGTGGAATTTTGTCTAGGGTTCATTGAAATAGTCACATTGTTTGGGTCAAAACTCAACCTACCAGCCTCTAAATTAGGTGATTTATGTTGCATATGAAAACTAAGACATATAATTAGAAATCTTTAAAAGAGACTCTGACTTAATTATGGCCTTATGACCTAGGAAATTGAGATTGAAAAGGATAACTTGATACTTCCCCTGTTTTGGAGTAACTTGTAATTTTTGGTCCATATCTCATAATTTAGAAGTCCAAATGGCCTGATTTTTGGTGCTATGGAAATTAGAGACATATGTCTAGAAGACTCAAAACCTAGTTCAATTGCTTTCTATTTGTATATTACGGAACAAGTAGAGGTATGAATTTTGGGCAGGGGACATGACGAGAAAGAAATTGCACTATTTTTAGTTTGTTTTCGTTTCCGATTTTTACCGAATCATATTTGAACCTTTTTGAATGTGTATGAAATTTTCAAACACCTAGAAATAAATGAAATAGGATTTATCATATGTGAATTGGGTGATTGAATATTGGAATTTGAGATTGAGTATAATGCATACTAAAGAAAATTTACATGTACATTAATGATTTGTATGCATAATTATTGCTCATATGTGTATAGTGTAATTATACAAGTGTGATTTTGATACCCTTTTAATAGTGGTAAGTTATGACTTGCATGTATAAATGCAAATATATATTTTATGACTTGAAATGTATATCATATGATTTGTCAATATATGAATTGTGAAATTGGCAAATGGTTAAAGGAAATGTTATAGTGCCTGCACTATTGTCTTGATGATAGATAGATAAGCATGTTTTATAGGGTTACAATGCAATTGCTACAGTTTGACACCAATAGTATCTTCATTTCGAGACTATAGTGTCCCCACAGTTCGATACCTCTGGTTGTCCATAGTTCGATACTTTTAAGTATCTACAATTTTAATATCTTCAGATATCCACAGCTGTCATTATCCACACCCACGAAAATGTGCAGGCCTAACACAAAAAATAAAGCAAATGGTTATAAATAAGAAATACAACATGACAACATAAATAATTATTATTGATGAGCATTTGCATTTGTATTGTTGAATATCAATATTTGACTTATAAATGTACATTTTTAATATATAGATAATATGTTGACGCATATTTGCATTATGTACTTTGCTGAAGTATACAATAATTTTTTACATGAGCGTTGAATATCAATGTTTGGTTTATGAATGTGAATTTATGGTATGTGAGTTATGATATTTCTAAATGTGTATGTTTGGCGGATGATTGCTGTGAGTGATCATCCAAACTAAGTTTTTTTCCCACTAAGCTTTCAAGCTTAGCACGGACGTTAATTTGTGTAAGTCTAGGTCATAGGAGTGAGGTACAGGGAATATTTGTAGGGATCAAGGCCAACGGCTAAGAATAAAAGTACCTTTGAATGTGTATTTTGATTAAAAAATGTTTGTATATGTAATAAAAAAAATTGTATGTTTTTCTTCTAGATTATCATGTAAATATAAAATATATAATACTACTTTTAAATGATAATATTAAATGATATGAAATTTTGTAATATATATATGTGTAACATTGAATAGAAAAATATATGATAATAATTCCTATAAATGACTATTTATACAAGAATTTAATTGCCATATATGAGTAGTTGCAAGTTACACGGAGGTCTTACATGATCCATCACCGCGATAAGGATTGTTATTTCAGATGGACAGCTTTTTTCTGGATGATCGTTAGAAGGGATCAGTGGCCTACAGACTCTAGCTAAATCGGATCCACCTATCTGAAACAGCCTACTCAACATCGTTACTCAGATTTTCCACTTTGTCAAGACCATTTAGAATCCTATGTAACAGTCTTTTCGGTTTGAACATTGGATTGTTCATATTTGATTTTTTACCGGAAAGAAATGGGCAATGGTTACCTGTTTTCCAAAACCACCATCTCCTGTTGAGCGTGATTAAATATTTCATTTGTTATTTCGCATTATATCTATCATAGGTCAAAGTAGGCAGGGTCAACCTAATCTGATACGAGAAAGACTCTGAAAGTAGCAAGTACTCATAAAACACATTTTCTAACTCAAAACAGCTTTGACACAATCACATCAGGTACAAGTGTATGCAAGTCATAACCCATTTCGGGCTCAAAAGAGAAGATGGACAGCGAAGCTTGGGTCAAAACGTCACGATAATTGTCAACAAAGTAACCCCGCTCTTGGACACTGCTGTGTGCCGACCGCCCTCAACATGTATAATCGACTTAGATTCTCTCCCGCTCGAAAGATATGCTGCTACTGTTAATAATACACATCATATCGGTATATACAGTCATCCGGCCTAATTACAAGCCCCAACACACTAACAGCAAGAGTCCGTACTGCACTGGTTGAACTCAAGCTGAAGCTAGAACTTTGAGCCTAAGATTACAATATAATCCGCAAGGCATAGTTCGAACATCATGTTCATCAGTAAGGAGTAAGTGGAGCGAACAAAAATCAGATTTTCATACCAAGAACAGCTTAATCTCCCATCTTCAGATGTTCCATTCGTAAATGGCATACTGCAAGCCTCAAGATCTTTTCTCCAACTTCCTTTCACTAGCCCTCTTCTCTTCTGCTTCTCGTCGCTTCTGTTGCCTGCCATCAAGTGAAATGAGTTGTTAGCCATCAAAATCTTAGGAAGTCGAGAATCGTACTTCATTGCTCCAAACTCTTCCTGGAAATATACAACCGTGGCATGCACTAAACGAAACTGAAAATGAGAAAGACTAAAGTCCCAAAATCTAGTGGGTCTATGACAAATCCATAAACAACAAAGAGTTAGGACCAACATGAATAGTTGATATATGGCACTGTGATCCACCAAAAATATGTTATTTATTAAACAGGACAAATCAAGTAAGACGTAGGTTTTTTTGCATCAGAATTCCTTCAAAAAGAATTAAATGAATGAGACAACAGAGCAAAAGTTAAACTAGAATTTAATTTTCATTGCTGAAATGCCAATATGTCATGCTCGAACCTGAATTAGTAACATTTAATCAATATAGAACATCAACCAATTCTCACGAGGGCTTCGTCCTAATTGCCCTGAATATGTAATCATGCATGCTAATTTCTGCTCCCATGGGAGGAAGTTGTTAGTCTGGTTGTAGTCCCATCCTTTAAAACGAAAAAGAAACAGACATGCATAATAATGATAGTCATCAAATTCGAAGAATATGTTTCAAGAATGAACACAGAACTTACACAAAAGCAGAGTATCCAGCACCAACGTTGGCAGCAGATAAAAGAGCTGCATGAGCTGCTACTGACGTCAAATCCTGCCCACTAGTTTGCAGAGGATTTCTGACATCAACATCAACCTGTGACCAGATACAATCAAATTGGCAGCATAGCAATACCAGTATCAAAGTAGATAATGATGATATACGTAGGCTATATACAGAGACAGCAACCTTATCCCATTTTGACTTTTTGTTTTGTCTCCCATCCCGACCAACAGCATCAACTGCAGCTTGTGAAGCAATTGATCCACTGGGAACTGAAGCCGAAGCACCAGTAAAACGATTAAACTTGAAAATAAAATCAGAAGACAGAACATCAAGCACTAAAGATAAACATAACCTTGTAAAGATAATGTTCATTAACTAAATACATAATAATGACATCCACACCTGAAGTAGGCACAGTAAACTTTGGTGGGGGCACAACAGCTCCAGGTTGGGATCCTCCTGAAACAAATTCAACCTTAGGACTCCTCTTCAGTTCCTGCTCCTTCCTCTCCCTATCACGTCTCATATCAGCCTCTGCTAGAAAACCAAAAACCACTCAGAAATTCATTGTTAGAAAAAGCATATTTTTGTATCTACATATAGAGAGAGAGGTAAGAAGCTAAGACTTGTAGAAACAATAAAGATACAGAAAACCATCAGCAAGACTACACACTGATGAAGAAATAAAATATAATTCATCAGCCTATAAACACAAGGTCAGTCCCAAATACAAGAATGAAAGGATATTCTAAATCAGCCTACCTCCTCAGTTTGCAAATTACAATCAAATTGCACAAAGCATTTACCAAAAGACAAATGCCTCATAACAAGAATAACTCAAATAAGGACCCCCCAAAATTAGCATCATAAAGATAGGGGAAACTGAAAATAACCTATTTCATCATAGTAGTCGCTTTTGTCATATCCATGTGGGTCAAAAACATCTTTATTGAAGCAAGACCCTGTCTGATCAATGTTCTGATACCTCACTGCATGTAGCAAAAAGTCAGGGTTCCGATAATCCTTTCTGTTGCGAACTTCTGCATTAAAGCTCCTCCCAATTTTCTTCAAAGCAAGAAATTTATCTATTCTCCTCTGCAAGAAACAAAATAAAAGACATAAAGCACATATTAGAGATATTTAATCCTTCGGGGTGGAAATTTACCCTGATTTAACCTTCAGCTTGCGAGAGAAGCATATTAATCATGCTCTATATAGCAATTCAATACAAGAAAACAATGCTTGTTGTTTTGTTCCGTCAAGAAAGTCATATGACGAACTTAACAACATAAAATTTCAGCTGTTAAAGAAAAATAAATAGATATACTTGACAAATTTCAACAATGTAAATAGGATACAGTTGAAAAAATTCCTAGTTTCTCTACAGGCTAACCTACTAAACATGTGCTGCCAAACTTTTCCAGTTTAAGAAAACATATTTTGGACACGTAAACATTTTTTCGACACTTCCAGTGAAAGTATAATTCAAAATCACAATTTGAATTAGTAATATTCAACGGATTTGAAACTGAACCACTTAAAAGGAGTTGCAGACTACGAATTAACTATTTGAAGATGGGATGCAATCTTCAAGAGAAAACCTATGCTACAAAAGGGTTGTGTAAGATATAATAATTGAACGTAGAGAACATAAAAACAGCAAAATAACAGGTTCATTTGATTAAGAAAAGATGTAAAGCAGCTTACTTGCAGGTCGTCCGGACATTTTTCTTTTGGTGGCGGGGAGAGGAATTTATCCAATGGATCGACATTTTCTACAGGAACTTCAATTGTACCTTCAATTTCAACAGCTTCTGATTCAATCGAGTTTACTTCGTCAGGCAGTGACGATTTTAGTTGTCCATATGGTGAAGGAGTGGCTCGAGTATTAGGGGTCAAGCCCTGTACAGTTCCTGAAGAACTAAGAGTTACATGGAGACAAAAAACAGTACCATAAGCAACGTATCTGTAACCATGGAATCACAAATCAAACCTTTATCTCTATCGTTTTCTAACATATAATCGTTCCCATCTTCCAATGGTACCCCATGATCTTGTGGGTCTCCTGCTTCTTCTTTTTCTAGATGTTGTTCCTGTTGATATTGTTGTTGTTGTTGTTGGTCTTCTTCTTCTTCTTCTTCTTCTTCAAGATCCTCCATTTCCTCGTCGTCGTCATCTCCGTACATGGAAAGCAACGCAATCCCTTCAGACTTCTTCCTCGACGACGCCATGACCGCAGTCCACGGTTAGGGTTCCGGTAATCAAAATTTATTTGTCTCGACTGCAATTGGGGTTTCGGACCTTTCGGCTTAACCTGGGGATAGAGTGAGTCCCAGGTGTGGGCTTAAGGCAATTGATGGTTCGGGTCAAGAAGCCCAAAAAAGAGTTTATATATTTATATCGGCAAATGGTCAAATTAGATTATATCCTACTTTTTTTATTAAAATTTAATTTAAATTTAAATATCTTAACACAATTTAATATTTTAATTTTTAAAAACATTTAATTTATACTCTAATTTAAATTTTTAGTTAGTCAATTCTTCGCTATAAAAATATATTTGACATTTTTATATGTTTTTTATTAAATGTATACTTTATGTAATAAATGAATCTAAAAATATTTTTAAAATGTAAAAATTTCCTTTTGTTCTCTTGTCTGACAATACTCTCGTATATAAGGAGAACAGATTATCTGTTTCAATTAACCAGTTCCTACTCTGTTTTATTAAATTTCATCCACATATTTATATAAAACTCACGTAAATGTGTAATTAAACTTAATTGAAACATCATTTTTAGCACAGAAGATTTGATGTCGTATTTAAGGCCAATGTTGAGTCTTAAATTCTCTAAATTGGTTTAATGAGAAAGTGTATGGCTTTAACATTCCTACAATGGAGATGAGTAAAAGAAATTTCTGGGTTGAGAAGCTCATATTGGAAGACAACCATTAATCATTGCCTAGACTTAGAAATTGTCGTAAGAAAGCAAGAACACGTATATTATAAACAGACCATGAAAACATTTCAACCCTGCCTCCCCTAACCATGTTGAGTAGAACACAACTTACACTAACATTGTAATCTAAGTCCTTCGTAGCTGTTATTAATCTCATCTTTGTGCTCTTCAGGGGAATGTAAATCCTTTTATGGTTGAAAATAAACTTTCTATATCGACATTGACTATCTACCCAAACTTGCCTGAACTTAAAAGCAAAAATAGATGCCTACATGTATGATGATGTTAAAGAGAAAGAAAGGGAGAAGAGAGGAGAGGGGATAAAAAGGAAACCTTTTTCTTTTTGGGTCTTATTTGCCGTGCAAGATATATACCTAGTTAAGAGCTCAAAAGAAAATTTTAGATATTTTTATTTTATAACGGAGAATTGACGAAAAGTTAAGTTAAGGTTTAAATTGAACATTTTTAAACGTTTAGGTTCTTTTTAAATGTGTCTAAACGGTTAAGTTTAAATTGAATTATAATAAAAGTATTAGGATCTAATTTAGCCCTTTTACCTATTTATATTAGTCTCTTATTAGGCAATAAAGTGAGAGGAAGCAAATCTAATGTCCTGTCAGGAAATCGTGTTACAAGAAGCAAATTCAATGTCCTATTGGTAGAAATTGGATTGGATTTAAGTGAGTCTATATACAACTAAGATTTATTGAATTTTACCCACCTAACTCTGATGCTAATGAAGGGTTTTGAGGGGGGCCTAAAGAGTAAAGAGAAATTGAATCAGATAAAATGAGATTATATACAACTAATACATCATATCTCAACCAAAAATCTTAAGGCAATAAATTATGAGTCTTATGTTTGTATATAACTTACTCTATCCTTATGTTTCTTTTTGATGTGAGATTATTTTACTTGTGAATTTACAATAAGTATTAATTTAATTAAATTAAAAAATTATTAAGAAAAATTAAAATATTTATAATTTTTATTAATCATTAAATTAATTAATTAAATGTATAATTTTAAGATCACAATAATATCATTTTCCATCAATCTCTTCCCTCAAGATAGAATGCCTTGACCTTTGTCGGGAAACTTTAAAGGTAGTGAATGCTAACCGACTTGCTTTAAGTACTAGACAACTTTGGTTAGGGATGGATATCTTGATCCGGTCTGCCTGGCCCGACCCATTGCCATCCCTAGCTTTGGTATGATTTTTATTTTATTTGTTTTACATTGGTGGGTGTAAATACACCGGTAAAGTAAAGTCCCTAAGGTGGGTAAAAGTGGTTAAGTGTATTTCGCGCGGCAATTAAACACGGTATGGATTACTGCATCCTTTGGCTTTGACGCATGGATGGGGGCTCCTCGGTTTGTCCACTGAAGTGTCGAGAAGAGGGGTTCATTGAATACTCCATTTGTTGACTTTCATCTCCCTCTGTATTGAAGTCTCCTTGGTATCGGCTTGATGCCTCGAGTTCTCCCCGCCGTTGTTCTTCGCTGTTGTATTGTGGACCCATTTGGGTTATTGGCTAGTGTCGATCTCCTTCTTGTTGAGGGTTGTTCCGGTTTATCTGGTCTTGAAAAGGTGGGCTGAAGCTTGGTTGATGAGGGATTCCACCGAACCCTTTTTTGGCCATTGTATCAGCTTCTTGGTTGAATTCTCTTTTGACGAAATTGAAGATGACTTCTTGAAAGTCTTGTTTGAGGGTTTCGATATCCCTTAACTGGGTGAATGCTTTCGCCGGTGGTGGGTTGTGACAAGTTAGAAGTTGAATCGCAGTCCTCGAGTCTGATTCTACGATTAATCTTGTAACCCTATGTCTTTTTGCTAAGTCTAACCCTAACTTTATTGCCCACAATTCTGTTTTCAAGGGACTACCGGATTCGGTGGCCATAGTGGCTACCTTTAAGGTTTTTCCGTCCGGATTGTGAAGGATTGCCGCCGCTGCCCCGATCTATTGTGGTCCCCTGCATGCTCCGTCAGTTTTTAACCGATGATGAGTGTGATTGATGGGTAGTGGCCGGCCCTGATTAAGGTCTTGAGGTTTGATTCTCTTCTGAATCCCTCTATGGTTGTGGGTCTTCAAAGCTCGCTCATTTTCCTTGGCTATTGTTCTCATTCGATTGAACATGGCAAAGGAGTTGTGTTCCTTTTGTTGGAACACTTCCTCGTTCCTTGATGTCCAGATGATCCAGCACACTAACATGAACCATTTTTTCCATTGGATCTGTTCCTGCACATAATGTGAATTAATGTTAGTTTGGATCCATTTTGGTGTATGACCTTCATCCCAGAAAATGTCTGGGAGATTTTGGTTGAGTCTTCTCCATGTATTCCTGGCTTTAACGTAGTCCCTGAGTATGTGAATGGTTGTTTCTGGGCTGCCACAACATTGGCAGTTTAAGTTTGGCGTGAGGTCGAGTGATGCCCTCTTTGCGTTAGTCCACAGTGCTCCTTTAAGTACTTTCCAAATGAAGAGTTTGGTTCTTTTTGGGACTTGTGTCTCCCATAGTGTCTTGTAATCTGTATTTTCTGGTGCCCATGAATGGAAGCAAAGCATTTTGTATGCCGAACTTGCCGTGAAGACTCCACTTTCTGTCCATCTCCAAGTTCTCCTGTCTTTTCCATATGTTGGACTCGGTGGGGTATTGCCATGATTCTGTGTAGCATCTGCTGTGGTAGTAATTCCTGGAGTTTTTGCATGTCCCAAGTCCCTGATTTTGTTACATAAAAATTTGCTATTTTCTAATCTTGGTCAGCTGTTATGGGTTGTGTTGCATGATCTTTGAGTGTTGTTTCTGATGAAACCCAATTGTCTTTCCATAATTTGATTGTCCATCCCTCAAATCCCATGCCATTCCCTGTATGACTGTTTGCCATAATTTGGAAAACTATTTGCATAGATATGAACTCTTATTGATCAGGAAGGTCTCTTGTAACATCCCACTACTATAGGGTACGTACCTAAGCTTTTAGGGACATAACCTACGATAATGGTATGTTGGAGCAATGGCAGAACTAACTTACATATGGTTTTAACCAGTATACTCGAAAGGCATTATTGTTCAAACATTTATTTCATTCATTGATAAAGTTTACACTGTTCTTCTCAACGATTGTTTACAAAACTCTATACAGGTTCTAACCACATGACAAAATGATA
>JAOTAY010000002.1:35496903-35510178 GCA_025629805.1 Erythroxylum baracoense | reverse complement strand
GTGAATAAAAAGAGAAAGGGGAGAGAGCAGTTCAAGAGGGGAGGCAGTACTCCTATGCCAGAGAGGAGTGCCAGGAGCTTTCCTATGCAGTTGGAGGAGAGGAGCAGTGGTGCAAGTGGGTCCAGACATATGAGGACTGTTGCACCCCACTCCCGCAAGACCCGAACCTGACATCGATGGGTGATATTCGAGTCCGTACCCCGCGAGGGTGGCGTGCTAGAGCACTCAATCATTTCAAGAATCAGTATAACTTGTTTCATTTTGAAACGACGACAAATATATGTGGAAAATAATAACCAATTTAGGGCTCACTTTCATTCATAAACATTTTGATTCAACACCAAGATATTTGCAATTTCAAACCACTTTAATGGTATAGTAATACAATTGTATACAAGAAGTTCCAAATTAAACAATTGAATACAATTTAAGAAAAATGCAATGCAGACGCGAACTGATCCCGACCTCTATCCTTCACTTGTATGCTGTAGGTATACTCCCGTTAGCCTGATGGGGTATTCTTCTGATCCTGAAAAATAATTGCAAATTTTGGGTGAGTTTTGCGAACTTAGTGAGTGAAACATCATTGATGAATTCACCGGATTACACAAATACAACACAGATATCACAATTATCCATCCAAACAGACAAGCACGTATTCAAAAATTTGCATACTAGAAGATTATTCATTACAACTTGCATGTCGTTTACACATTGCGCACGTAATTACATGGGACATGCATGAGACTCATATTCGTTCTTATTGTTGTGACTGAGTACCTTTCACACATATACAAAGTTTGGCCCATAAGGCTCAATCGGAACAAATTCACGGAGCATAGCTCGACGTGCAGAACATATTTATCACGGAGCAAAGCTCTACGTGGAAGCGCTTCTAACTGGCATCTCAAGTCACAACGCCTTTATCTGAGCATGCATTTTATGAAATGCATCAAATACTGAACAGATCACACACAAAATCTCATACAAATGTTCAGATGATAGTTTCATACTCATCGGACCTCAGTCCGGCATTCAGCTATTGCTGAGAATCAAATATCATTCAGAAATTCATATCAAAATATCAAATCAAACACTTCTAATACATGCCCAACTATTAAACTCCTCAGACCTCAGGTCTGGAATTCAGAACCAGTACACATACAAAGTTTAGTGGTATTGGGAGGTAACAAATTGAATACATATAATCAAATAATCCTAGGAATTCATCTAGGTTGACTCACAATGTGCTCCCAGAAGCTATTGCCTAGATGGTCCGGCAATGTCCGTCTGTCGTCCAATGCATTCCTCTAAAATAGACAGAGCACATTCGTAATTACCATCTTTTGTATAAACGTATCAAAAACTATCAAAGTATAGGAAATATGCACGATGCATGTTCAATGGCAGTTCTGGGGTCTCTTCACAACCTCTCTCTTTCTTATCAAAACTTATTATAAACTATCAATGTCGCGATTCACTCCTTGTTGGCCCCTTTGGACGGCACTCTCTCAGATCTCACATAAACTTAGGGGAATGCAATGGGTATACGTTTATTTACGGAAGGTGCATCTTTTTAGACGATGCACCCTTACAGAAGAAGATGAATTACAGAAGAAGATGACGTCACCCAGAGGAAGCTGACGTCATCACAGAAGAAGATTCCCTCTTACCATAACTTTTTCTACAAAGATCGGATTCAATTTTTCTTTACATGATTCGAAAGAGAGAATCAAGATATACAAACTTCATGAAGAGCTCAAAAGCCAATTTTATCTTCTGAAGGGTCGAAAATGGGACAGAAGATAGATATAGATGAAAATAGAAGAAGCTAGACACAGAAGGAGTTTATAAACAGTAACATAGACGAAGTTCATTCGTCTGTGAACAGTAATACAGACAAAGAGCATGAACAGTAACATAGATGAATTTTATTCGTCTGTGAACAGAATACAGACGAAGAGTATGAACAATAACATAGACGAAGTTTATTCGTCTATGAACAGAATACAGACGAAGAGTATGAGCAGTGACACAGAGGGAATTCGGCCACTTAGGTCGAAAGTAGACAAATGTAAGAAGAAGAGAAACAATACACAGAGGGAGCAAAAGATAGAAGAACCAAAAGACAGAGGAAACCAGAACACAGAAGAAGCAATGTAGAGGAAGATGACGTTATCCAGAGGAAGATGACATCATCACAGAAGAAGTTGGTTCACAGAGAATACAAAACAAAGATGAAGTCTGGCTCATAGAGGAATGCATCTTGACAACGATGCATCCTCACAGAAGAAGATAACTTACAACAGAGAATAACTCATAGAGGATGCATTTGCATCTGTAAGAGAACTTACAACCGAGAATGACTCGTAGAGGGTGCATTTGCATCCTTACAGAGGAAGATAACGTCACCCAGAGGAAATTGACGTCATCACAGAGGATACAATACAGAAGATGGGAGGAGCAGAACATATTATCTCTCGTGCGTATACGAGTTCTATACATCATTTCCATTGCTATTACACTACCAAACATGCAAGTATCATCTATACTACTCCCTCCTTAGCTCCAAAACACCAAACAATTCCAAGGAGCTAAAATTCACATACATACCAAAATCACAGACTATTATTTATATTTACATGTTCTTTCTGCATTTTCTTTCTTTTGTGGTTACTTTTTAACTTCACCAACCTCCAGAATCCTCATATCTATTCTCTCCACTGTGAACCCCTTTTCATGCAGATATGTATATCTAACATGCACATGCTTATTTACACAGTGGAAACAACATTATAACCACTTACTCGCTTAGCAAATGCTCAGTGTAAGTGCTTTAACACTGAAATAGGAATCAACATCGCAAAGACTGCTAGATCGCTATTCGGTGGTGAAGGTCAGGGAAGAGAGTTGCTATATGGAGTATTTCAGTTAGGAATGGAAACTATGATAGATTTTTCCTAATTTAAATAATATAATACGTGAGTTCATTCTATGCCCCTCACGTGTACTATTCATCTCCTCTGACTCACTATTTGCCATAATTACAACCTGTAATGGGGCCTTCCTAACTTAAACAATATTATCCCCATGCTCCTCACGTGTGCTATTTATCTCCACTAATTCACCATTTGTCATAATTACAATTTGTCATATTTACCTGAAAATGCCAAATGAAAGCATATGTAGAATTGTATGGATGTGCCAAACAGTATATCATAACTTATATCTAACGTTCATTTGGCTTAAGTCATAAAAATGTCTCACATAATTATGTGTTCTAGTCGTATGTATAGGTGACGGGATGTTACATCTCTGGTGTGTCACTGATGGTGTATTTTACTTTGAAAATCTATGACCAGAGCTTCTCTTCGCAAGAGATTAAATCCCATGCTAATTTAAGAAGTAGTGAAACGTTTTGTTCCTGCATTTTGTGTATGCCAAGGCCTCCCCTACTTTTGGGTTGACACATTGTCTCCCATTTCACGAGGGGGGTCTTTCGTTCAGATTCATTAGATCCCTATAAGAACCTCCTGCAGATTTTTATTTTATTGTAGTGGATTCGTTCTCAATAATTTAGATAAAGAACTTGTATAATCAGTCTTGAAGAGTTCGGATCTAAATGAGACCATATACAACCAGTACATCATATCTCAATTAAGAATCTTAAGGCCAATATATTATAAGTCTTATATTTGTATATAACTCACTTTATCCTCATGTCTCTTTTCAATATAGGATTACTTGTAAATTTACAACAATTATTAATTTAATTTAATTATTTATAATTTTATTAATCATTAAATTTAATTAATTAAATGTATAATTTTATGACAGCAATAATATTGTTTCTCATCAATCTCTTCAATCAAGATATCACTCTAAGAATGATTACTAGCATTTGTCTAAAGGATGAATTGGCCTTTGTCACGAATCTTTAAAGATAGTGAATGTTAACTGACTTACTTTAAATAATATAGATAGCCTTGGTTTGATCTTTACTTCATTGTGGTAGAATTTTCTCGAAAATTTGAATAAGGAACTTGTATACTCACTCAATTGTGTGTTAATTTTTATCAATAATTATTATATTAAATAACTAAAATAATATATATTTAGTTAGTAGTTAAAAAAATAGAAAACTAGAAAACAAAATCACTTTTGTGGTTTTTATAAATTTTAAAAACTAAAAAAATTTAAAAACTCAAACAAGCAATATTTTTTATTAAATTTGAAAAAAACTAAAAACATAAATAAAAACAAAAAACAAACCAGCTTTTAGTTATCAGGTCAAATTCTTACTTTCTTATATAACTCAAATACAAGACTTAGATGGTGGTAAATGCTAAAAAAAAAAAGAAACTATGTACGATTCAATAATAGTAGAAATTTATTTGCTATAGGAAATTAACGTTGAGATTATACTATCAAGTCAGGAGATTAGGCTCGATCTTTTTAATTTAAATGTTAAATTGAGGTCATTTTTTTAATAAATATTAAACCCCGATTCGAGTCGGATCCAGGCAATTCGAACCTAGTTTGTCGACCTCGGCAAAGCCGGGCCAGTCCCAAACCCTACTGCAACCTATAAATAAATAGTAGGAATTTTTTCATCTTTCATTCAAATTGCATGCAAGAAATATCAACTTATGGCACCTCTATCGTTGGTTGTATCGATGGACATGATCCTTGGACTATTATGTAAGCAACTTAACTACTACTACGATAAACAACAGTGACACATATCAGCTACTCATACCCACTGAAACCCGCAACTTCAACAACTCTGACACGTCGCTTCAATGAGGAGCAGAATTGTCATCGAAACTCTTACAAAAGCATAAAGAGTTTGAATAATCTTGGCTTCCCAGTCCATTGAGACATTGATTAAGAGAAGCTGTTTTGTTTTATACAACTCTTACTCTTTTTTGTTACTGCTTTGCATTTCCATTAACAACAATGAGTTATCAATTCCCTCCTCCTTTCTTGGTCTCTTCCTCCTCGTATACACGTCCAGTTCAGTCATCCTTATGTTTGTTTTTTAGTTTTCCAATTCCTATTGTGTTAATACTGAGACCTGTAGAGTCAAATTCATAGGTACATTATTCTTTCCTTTTTTGAGTATTGCTTTGTTTAATGGAATCTTAGGCCTATTCTTCAACATTGGTGTTACGTTAAAAAATTTCTTTTCAGGGTGCTTTTCAAATCAAAAGAAAAATAGAACCTATTGTATAAAGAAGAATTTATTCGCTATCTTCAGAATAGATACAAGTGTGCTATCTTCATCCTATAAAAAGAGTTACTTTTGCTTTCAAAGTTCAAAACTAAAAAAGCATCGACACAAGTAACTTAAAACAACTATTCAGGGCGTTCCAGACTTTCAAAAGATCGGCAGTCCTTGAGTGACAACATGGATCACGAACCATCAGGTCAGGGGAAAGTAACGACGGAATGTCAAATAAGTGACTTTGGGTTTGGTCGCATGACATCATGGAAACACGCGGTTAAGAGGGGATCGCCTATAGTAGTGCACTTAGACCCTCAAACGCATTGGCTCCACTCCACGTGGTTACCACACAACCCTTCTTTTGTTTGTTTTAGGAGTGATTGGTAGACGGGATTATCATTACGTAAAGACTTGTTTATGTAATTAGCGGATTTTGCGAGTTGTTAGTTGATTTTATCAATAAATTTAACTAGTAAATTTGACCCATAAATAATATTAACTATTTATTAAAAATATTTGATAAAATTAATTATTTAGTATTAATTGTTTATATGTAAAATAATTTATGAGGGCATGATTTAAAAAAAACTTAGAAGGATATGAATATTGTATTTCTTAGTATTTGGTTGAATATTCTTATAAGAATTTATATTTATATATTTAATTTTACAAAAATTAAGTTTATAATTTTAATAAAAAACATAATAATAATAATAATAATAATAATAATCCAACGTTAAATTCTCTATTAATATGAACGATGCAGCGAGTCATATCATATTAGTATTTTTTAAAAATATATATGAATTTTATTATTTAATAAATTAAAAATATTTATAATTATAGTATGTCATAAATACGATATATAGTAGTTACATACTAAAAATATTAATTTGATGTAATTCTTTATGTTCAAGAACTTAATATTATAGTGTTTTTAAATGTAAACTAATATTATAAAACTAAATAAAGATTAAAAAGTTTAATTAACCCCTTTATTATATCATTCCAAACTTCAAAATATAATTGTCCTATAAAAAAAGCCAACTTTAAAAATACGCAGAGTAAAAGTAGAGAATAAAGTATAGGGTAATATTGTCATTAGGTAAATAACTAATTCCAAAAGCTCCTTTTATGGAACTTTAAAAAATCAACGTATTGAGATTAAATAAGCTAATCAATAAGTCATTTATTAAATACATCAATAATTTTTAAAGATGGTAAAAAATTTAACTTTTAGTCGATAAGTTAAAAAATAACTTATTGAAATTAAATAAATTAACCAATAAATCATTTACTAAATATATTAATAACTTTTTAAGACAGTAAAATTTTTTTTTTAATCAACTTGATAAAAAATAGGTGATAAAATATTTGCTAAACACCTCGGTCGGAAAATTACTAGACAATAGAACGCCATGGTTCTGATCTGAACTTGCAAAGGAAAGATGTGGGACGTAAGAAAAAGCTGTTAAATTATGGAGACCTTTCCATGAATGAAATAAAACAAAACAAAGAAGAGTGTAGAATCACTGAATCGGGCAAGCCAGAAATAGGAAAAATAGGCGCTAAGGTAGGAAAACAAATTTGTAGTTGGCGTTGTACTTTCAATCCAGTTTCCTTAAAACAGAACCGAAATCTTAAGACTCAGAGATTTTTACAATATTAAAAGAATATACTATTACCTGTGCCTCCTGCTCTCCTCAAATAGTTGCATCATTTAAATGTTAACATTTGCACCACTCACATCCTCACACACACTGCCACCCAATCATTCAATCTTTGTCCATTTTATTTAACCATAGGTGCGAAAGAAACACAAAAGCCTTCATTTCTCTAACCAAACTGCTCTTTTCCATGGCAGCCAAAAACCAGGCAAAGAAGAACTTCCCAAACAACCAACCTTTTCTTCTAGGCCGGTACGAGGTCGGAAAGCTTCTTGGGCATGGGACTTTCGCCAAGGTTTACCATGCCAAGAACGTTAAGACCAACGAGAGCGTTGCAATCAAAGTTATAGACAAAGAAAAGATCCTAAAGGGTGGTTTAATCGCTCACATCAAGCGAGAGATTTCTATCCTCCGCCGTGTTCGCCACCCAAACATAGTTCAACTCTTCGAGGTCATGGCCACAAAGGCCAAGATCTACTTTGTTATGGAATATGTTCGCGGAGGTGAATTGTTCAACAAAGTCGCTAAGGGTCGGTTGAAGGAAGAAGTTGCCAGGAAATATTTTCAACAGTTGATATCATCCGTCGCGTTTTGTCACGCCAGAGGGGTTTTCCATCGCGATCTAAAGCCCGAAAATCTGTTGCTTGATGAAAATGGGGATTTGAAAGTTTCGGACTTTGGGTTAAGTGCGGTGTCGGATCAGATTCGACAGGATGGTCTGTTCCACACTTTTTGTGGGACTCCGGCGTATGTTGCGCCGGAGGTTTTGGCCAGAAAAGGGTATGATGCGGCCAAAGTGGACATCTGGTCTTGTGGAGTGATTTTGTTTGTGTTAATGGCTGGTTATTTGCCGTTTCACGACCAAAATGTTATGGTCATGTACAAAAAGATTTACAAGGGTGACTTCCGTTGTCCTAGGTGGTTCTCTCCGGACCTCGTTAAGCTGCTTACGAGACTTCTTGACACGAACCCTGTGACACGGATCACGATTCCTGAGGTTATGGAGAATCACTGGTTCAAAAAAGGGTATAAGCATGTGAAATTTTATATTGAAGATGATAGATTTTTCAGTCTTGACGAGGAGGAATATGACACGGGTTTCGCTTCGGACCAATCGTCATTATCAGAATCCGAAGCTGAAATCGAAACCAGAAGAAAGGTCACCTCTTTGCCTCGACCTGCTAGTTTGAATGCTTTTGATATAATATCATTCTCTCCGGGATTCGATTTATCTGGGTTGTTTGAGGAAGGTGGAGAGGGGACAAGGGTTGTGTCTGGTGCTCCTGTATCAAAGATCATTTCCAAATTGGAAGAAATTGCGAAAGTTGTGAGCTTTACTGTTAGGAAGAAGGATTGCAGAGTGAATTTAGAGGGAACAAGGGAAGGTGTAAAAGGTCCATTAACTATTGCAGCTGAGATATTTGAGTTGACACCAAAATTGGTGGTGGTTGAGGTTAAGAAAAAAGGGGGAGATAGAGGAGAGTATGAGGAGTTTTGTAATAGGGAATTGAAACCTGGATTGCAGAACTTGATGCAGGAGGAATCAGAAGATGCTCCTTCTGGTTCTTCACATGTACCTTCTGATTCTTCTCAACTCCCAACTGATCCTATACCTACTGATGCTTCACATTTACCCTCAGATACTGAATAGAGAGTGCAAAAGAAAGAAAAGGGTATGCTTTTAATTCCCTCTGTCACTATGCTCGTATGCCTTTTGTATGGCATGTTTTGTTCCTTCGATTGTTCTGTTCCGTTACTTACAGGTTTTAGATGCCAATATGTTGTATGTTATATTCTTGTAACGTGAAATATTAGATTAAATTAATGAGAATGCAGTAAACTACACATTTCTGCTGATCTTGGGCATATGTATTGAATAGACTTTTTTTGTGTATTTATGTTTTCTCTGTTTAAATTACGTCTCTTGTGATGAAATGGGTCATTACTTTGCTTGACGTTGCCATAAAATGCTTGATATTGGACCAAAATGTGGCAATTTTGATATTGAGGAATTTGATTGTGATAGTAACGTTGAAGTCAATCATCTGGAGTTAGTAAAAATCATTTTAGCTTTATGATAACGTCAGTTGAAGAATGCACATTTTGTTTTGATAAATTCATTGCTGAATTGATTCGAAACTACTTTGTTGTTCGGCATTAACCCTACAAGTAGGCATGTCTAGTGACAAGAGGATTGATATGCCACCTTAAGAGATCATGCAACTGAGGAAAGGCCATTCTTGGTTTGGACAGAGCTGTGCTTTCAACTTTTTTTAAACTTTCAGTTCTATTATTATATTTCTTCTGGTACTTAACTACAGGACGTCATGTAGAAATAGGAAAACCATCTCAATATTGTTGATTGTGTCACAAAAACAAGTGAGTCGGCGATTCTGGTCAAAATGTGATGGGCATGCTCAATTTCCAGTTGCAGTTCCTTGGAAGCAGTATTTGAGCAGTCTTCAGGATGTTTCGCCCTTAGTTGGAAATGTGGGACTTTCTAGTTGACCCATTTGGTGATAAAATTCTCTAGTCTTCCTGATTGTTGCAGATAAAATGATAGGCCGTTTTGTTCAAACTGTAGTTGGTTTATAGGTGCGCCAATCTGATTGACATGTTTGTACAAACCCGTAATATGAGTCTGTTGCCTGTTTACTAGAAGTCGAACGTCTTAAAATTGGTTGAAGATTTAATTTTGTCAGTGACAACAGTTTATTCTCGCTAGATTAAAGAAATTTGTATTGTGTTGAATGTCCGTTCAGCAATAAATAAATTTGTATCACATCTGCTTCTGCGGTCTAGCCAATTTCTGAAGCACTGTTTCACCTTACTGAAAAAGGATTAGCACAACCTCATCAAACTAGCCAATTCCTGAATCGATGGTTTAGTGGTTACTTTATGATACAAACGCACCGAACAATAAAGACAAAATCTCATGACAATGTGTTCCATTAAAGTAAAGATGAACCGCTAGCATAGGATTCTAACGACATTGATGTATGATATCATGATTCATAGTGAAAACGTTGCATTTGGTATTTTCCTTGTGATAGAATGTTTAGATATTGTGTAATTTTGGCATTCTCAGATTGGCCATGCTTTAATCTAATATGATCTTCCATGATTGAGTCCGTTCCACCAACACACCTTTTCATTGAGAAACTATCATTAAATACTTACCTGAATGATTGACCTTTTGGTGGGTGTGATCTATGCAGTTTGCTTCAAGTTTCGAGTAAGACCTGTCGTGTTGTCACAGGCTTGCTAATGCTTTTCTAAAGTGCTAATTGCTAAGGATTAGAACTCGGCCAAATGTGGCGCATATTCGGTAATGTTTGAAAAGGATCAAGGCCAGGTATGATAATTGATTATGAAATGCGAGGAAGTCAAGTAAGACGGGGAAAGGTTTGTTGGCAGTTTGAAATTTATCTCTGGCTCCGTGCAAACTTTGTATATAGTGAATGGTTTACATTCTAGAACTAGAAGTAGCTATTGCCTAATGTAAAGTTTCATTTTCCAATGGTATATTATTAATTCACTTCTGAAAATTTGAACACAGCATAATGTGAACCCCAGAATATCTAGAGGCATTAGTTGTTGCTTCAAGGATTCCTGCAACTGTTATGCCATTTTGCCAAGTTTATTGTGTTGATTCATTCCCATTTGCTTTACGGGCATTTGGTAGCACGTCTTTAGTTTTCCAACTTACTTGCGTCACCGCTATTCTGCCATGTGACCGGCTGTATTTCGATATCTGATTTCTGTACCGATCATCTCATCAAGGATAGCTCCAAAATTCAAATCTCCAATAAAGATATGGTATTATATTTTCTTTCTTCAACGATTTGAAGGCCCTCAGGGTCAATTTATGGTAGATATGCTGGCTTTCATTGTCATGACCTGTGAAAATATTAAGGGTCCAACATTGACATGACGACTGGTAATTTAGGTTCTAGTGTTCCTCAACGTCACTTTTCAGCGCCGAGAGGTGGAAACTTCCAAACATATAACGCCAATAAAATAAAATAAAAATAAAAATCACACAAAAAATTCAAAATCGTTGTCAAAGTATTTGTTGTGTCCACTCTAATCATTATTGTTGATGTAAGGAAATTTAATCAAACTAAATATTTCAACTTTATAACTTAAATCAACTTATCGACGAAGTATCAACAACCTTTACAAGTTACACAATTTACAAATGCAAAAGCATACTATAGAGTCGTCCTTGTTACAAATTTTATAAGTTGTTTTTGTTAAGATATATGTAATATATTTCATCATTTATTTTGACATTTTTGATAATTAGACCTATAAGATAATGTAGCTTCAAATCCAAATTAAGACGAAGTAGAACTTACATTAGATTTAATTGGGGAATGACAACTGAACTATGACTTGCGGTTGACTAAATAATACTTCTTGTTTGAATTGGATTTTTGAATAATGGTTTTAAGTGTGATAGAATTCTATCTTGAGTAGAGATGTGTGAAGATTACATTAATGTTGGCTGAAGGGTATCGTGAGTAATTATGATATTTGCACATGCGTGACTTCTGTGGTTTTTCTGTTTTGTTTTTGGCTACATGATTTTTTGGTGATTCTGGTTGAGAGTCTACAGCTCTGTGACTGTCAAGTGGATGGAAGGACTGATGTGTTGATTCTATGTTGATGAGAATTCCATCTTGGTACTGCGACTCTTATTAATTGATTGGTTGTGGATGACTCACGACAGGGTTATTTTATGGATTGAAAGTTTGTGAAACCAATACATCTTCTGGATTTTTCAATTGGTATTAGAGAAAGTCACTGAATCAAAACTTGGTACAACAAGTTGGTACAGATCTGTGTTTTGCAAATATGGCTATAAGAGAAGGTGCATCGATTATCAGGCCATCGCTATTGGATGGTTCCAATTATCTTGCGTGGAAAGCATGTATGAAAGTTTTTATTTAGGTATAGGGAACAAAGGCACAGAACTCGGTATTACATAGTTGGACACATCCAGTGATAACTGATGACAAGGGAGAAGTAGTACTGAAAGACCCATCTGAGTGGATAAGAGCTGAAGAAGAGAGAGCACTTGAAAATTAGTAAGCCATGCATGCTATCTTTAGTTCTGTTGATGAAGGTCGCTTTTCAATGATATCATCTTGTGAATCGGCTAAAGAAACGTGGGATACTTTGTATACTATAATTGAGGGATCGAAATCTGTGATAGCTTTAAAACTTAAAATGATGGCTGTGAAGTTTGAAGAGCTGAAGATGGATGAGAGTGAAACTATTGGAGACTTATATGAGAGATTGCGCAATATAACAAACCAAACACATTAACTCGGGAAGAAATATTCTATGGTTGTGAGGCTTGAAGAGCTTAAGATGGATGATAGTGAAACCATTGGAGACTTATATGAGAGATTGCGTGATATAGCAAACCAAGCATATCAACTCGGGAAGAAATATTCTAATATGAAATTGGTAAAGAAGACGCTGAAATCACTACCTCTGAGGTTTATTTTGAAAATTGCAACAATCAAGGAGGTTCATAATATCAATGATTTATCGTTGGAGAAGGTGATTGGAATTCTTACTAATTTTGAAATGAATTTGTTAAGGGGCAAACAAGAAAGGAACAAAAGATTGGCACTATAAGCTGAAACTGGAAAAGGTGTGAATGATGTAGAAGATGAATCCGACGAGAATGAGGATCTGGTATTGTTAACATTAAATTTCAGTAAGTGGCTGAAAAGAGTGAAAAATGACAGACTTGAGTTTAGGCAAAACGGTGGTAGCTCATTAAACAACAAGCCAAAACTCATAAGGGTGAAAGAAAGTTGAAGAGAATTCAATACCTTGAGTGTCAAGGCTTCAGATATGTGCAAGCGGAATGTACTAATACCTTGAAGAAGAGAAAAAGGGAAATCCTTTATGAGCACTTGAAGTAAGAATAAATTTGAAAGTGAATATGATAATGAAGAAGAAATTGAGAATAGTGCTGTGTTAGTTGCTTTATACAGCAAAAGTCCAGTTGCTTGCTTAACAGTAACTAAGAAGGAAGTAGCCGATGACGAAAACATGAGAAAATAAAAAAATTTCTGGAAAAACACAGATGAATCAACTCAAAGTTTAATATTAGATTATGATGGTGATGATAGTGGTTCAGTGATAAAACAGAGAATATTTATGAAGCTTATGAATTAATGTAAGAAGAATAAAAAGCTGAATGAAGAAAACTAATCTATGAAGAACATTATTCGAGATTTAGAGAAGAAATTGATGTCAACATTAGATGAGCTTGATGAAGCTGTTGGACCAATGGTGGTTGACAAATTAATCCTTCTATGTTTTGATAATAATAAAATGTATAGAATTGGTTAAGAA
>JAOTAY010000002.1:35445245-35487076 GCA_025629805.1 Erythroxylum baracoense | reverse complement strand
GGAATAAAGATCTATAGAGATAGATCAAGGAGGTTGCTAGGTCTTTCACAGTCTACATACATAGATAAAGTGCTAAATAGGTTTAGTATGGAGCAATCTAAGAGAGGGTTTCTTTCCATGACTCGTGGAATAAAGCTCTCGAAATCTATATGTCCCAAGACACAATATGAGAGGACTCACATGAGTTTGATCTTGTATACTTCGACAATAGGATCAATCACATATGCTATGTTATGTACAAGACCCGATATATTATATGCTCTAAGTGTTATGAGCAAATATCAACTGGATCTTGGTGAGTTTCACTGGGTGGCTATCAAGAATATCCTAAAATATTTGAGAAGGACTAAGGATGTATTCTTGATATATGGAGATGGCGATCTCGTAGTGAGCTGGCATACAGATGCCAGTTTTCAATCTGACCAGGATGACTCCAAATCCCAATCAAGTTATGTTTTCATATTGAATGGTAAAGCAGTTAGTTGGAAGAGGTCCAAACAAAAGACGACTATAGATTCAACGACCGAGTCAAAGTACATTGTAGCTGCAAAAGTGGCAAAAGAAGTTGTTTGGATCAAGAAGCTCGTTATAACACTTGGAGTGGTCTTAAGCATTGTAGACCTAATGTTGTTATATTGTGACAACATTGGGGCTATTACTTAAGCCAAGGAACCAAAGTCTCATCAAAGGTCCAAGCACGTACTCATGAGATATTACCTTATTAGGGAGATCATTGATAGAGGTGATGTGAAGATAAAAAGAGTGCCCACAGATCAAAACATCATTGATCCTTTGACTAAGCCACTTCCTCAAATGAGATTTGATTCTAATGTACTCGCCTATGGTATTAGATACAAAGGTGATTGGCTTTAGTGCAAGTGAGAGATTGTTAGAGAAATGCTCTAAAGGCAATCGTCTGTAACACTTTTGTACAAACTTTACTTTGATTAATAAAATGACAGGCAATTTTCATTGATTTGATGTTCATTTATTTATGAATTAATGTCATTCTTTTCATTTATTTATGAATTAATTTCATTCTTAAATTGAATTAATTAAGTCCACAATACAAAACAAAATTGAATTAATTAAGTCCATAATACAAAATATAACATGAACAAAATCATGATGAGATCATAATAATGAGATTCCTATCATATGCAATTATGTTAATATCTAAACTATCCCTAGTCATAGGATTAATAAGATAGGATATTGTCAATCCAAATAGACTAGCATATGTTATACTCCTTGATTTGATCAAGTAGTGGATCTCATAATCTATAAGCAAGAGATGTTTAGAGTTAACATCCAGATGCTTACTAAGAGTAGTAAGTACATCGAGTGACTCGCTATGAGATTATCATATGGATGATCTATCAAATGTTAGTGATTAATCTCATTATAACAATAGTGCAAATATCTTTAAACTTGAAGCACTCAAGAATATCTTAGATACTGATCATGTGCTTTGACACCATTCCTTGTTGCTTCAAGATAAGGTCACTCAGAAGGCGGTGATTGGGTACAACTATTGGCATTTGAAGACAATTGGATAACTAATAAAGGATTCACCACTCCTAATAGAAGGAGATGATACCCACAGCCTCGTTTTGGAGTCATTACTCAGGAGTTTCTGGATAGAGCAGTTATGTGTCATAAAGAGTGTCTTTAATGACACATAAATTAATGAGACCCCCAGGACAAAAACTAACATCACTTGGACTAAATGTGATGTAGTCAGTCTAGTGGGAGTTGACACATAGCCCATATTCTGAACCAACTAGGGTATAACATGGTAAAGGGATGAATTGTATGGTAATTATCTATGGAAAGGTTTATAAGTCATAAAATTAACTATCGAAGAGTTTGTGTGTTAATTCAATTACGTTACGATAAATTGGCATCATGAAACCTTTCACGATCTGCTTAGATTAAAAGTTAATTCAAGTGGCATAAAACCATTCATGATATGCTTGCATTAAGAGTTAATTCAAATGCCCAAAATAACTAGTAACTTAAGGTTCACACGCAAAAAAGGTTGAATGAAAAACAAAGTGTGCATGGTTGTCATTTTAAACAAGTAGCGATCGTAACTTCTAGGTCACGATCGTGACCCACTTTATGATAGGTGGTACATAAGTGAGTTCTTCACTTATGTACACACGAAATTTCAGCTAAAACACACTTAATTGAGAGGCTAAGGGTCCAGAAGAGTTCTAAAGGTTGACAGGACTGATCTTAAGGTTTGTTCATGCAATTTTATGCAATTGTTGCATGAGCTTAATTGCATGTAACTTGTTTATAATCTAATTACTCTCAATTGAGCATCTACATGAATTCATCTTATTTGGTGTTCTAACCACCTTTACACACTAATATTTCTTCATCTTCACATGTTCTTCACTAGCTATTAAAGGTGTTTGGTGTTTACTACAACCCAAACAAGTAGAAGATTCAAGAAAGGAGGAGCATTTGTATGATATATATGTTGTAATTTCAGGTTCTTAAATTTATTTATACATGCATATGGATTTTGGATTTTTTGGGGATGTCGTGGTGTTCGAATTTTGATTCCAATGCTTCCGCTGCATAGCCATGTATGAGATGCATGGACCTATGGCTCCCTAGCATATATATATATATATATAACTTTTTGTGGATCTGTAATAAGTTCAAAAACTTTATTCAAATCAAAAGTTGTGTCTTTCTTCTTTGGGTAATTTTCTGGCACCTTTCTTTTTCTTTAAGAAGCTATAGATTTATTGTAGTTGAAAACTATAAATATGCAGAATGTAGCTTCTCCAACTAAGGCAAAAAAAATCCTAAAGGAATGTGGTGGCTACTAGCAAGAGAGATTCCTAGGCATTGATAAGCCATTATTGTTAGTAGAATCAGCACCCTTCCTCTTGAACTGCTACAAGATGGAGTTAAACATCGGGGAAACACTTTGGTAGGTTATTTCCTTAACAAGATGCTTGCATTTCCCTGGTGTAAAGTGTGACATCCCATATTCGAGGCTAGACCTCAAAATAGTGAATTGGGAGTACAGTGAGAAATTAGAAGTGCATTTCATGCTCATACATCATAGTATATTCACACACATGTGAATTTTTATTTTTGATACATTAAAATAATTGTAGATGCATTCATTGACATATTCCAGGTATGATTGATTGATTAAAATGTGAATTGTGATTTATTTGGGTTAAAATTTTATTTGGAAACTATTAGTATTATTTCAGAATTTTTGGTGAATTTTGGGAAATTTTGACATTTGGAGTATTTTTGGACTAAGAAAAATGTTGAAAAATGGACAAATGGAAGCGTGACACATGGCTTGATTTTTTAGTGACAAATGTAGTACATGAAATAGCGATATGTGGAGAGATTTTCTTAAGGCACTTGGTTATGTATATGATAAAAACAACAATTACTATAGATGTTCTTCATTGTGAACACCAAACACATCACTAAATCAACTTAGGTATTTGATTCACTATCACGTTCACTCTCACTGCTGGAAATCTTGTTGAATTAAGTAAGTGGTGGTTTTAGTTGCTAGATATTAGAACTGATTCTGATGTTTTTTTAATGGTTGAAAATGAGTTCACGCATGAATTGTGAAAGTTGAGTAGTTTCGGTGTTAAGAATGAGTTGTTAATATAGTGCAGTAGAATGTATAAGAAGTGTAATACCGATTGCATGGAGTTTAATTAGAAACTTAGCAAAGTTGTTAACTACAGATAAATGTGAAAAAATAGGTGAGACGTTCTATTAGGAATTGTTGAAAACAAAATTACAGTAGTGAGAGAAAGGTGATAGATAAACATATTCTGTTTTACGTAAATCACTTGGGTGTTTTGAGATGAACTGAAATGAGTATTTGTGAATGAATTCATGCATGATTGGAATGAGGATTAGGTGAGATCTTGATATAGAGAGGAGTTAGATGAAGTGAAAGTGTTGTTGAAGGTGGAAGAAATATACAGAAGATAGAAAGAAAGTGCAGAAAAATGGAATTTGCGTGTTTGCTTTTTAATGTTTAAGTTTGAACCTTGGATTTTTCATTCGTTTGAGTAGTGATGAGCTGAAATGGAAGAAGAAAAGTTGGTTTAAGTGTCATATGTGTAAATTGAATAAGACAGAAGTGAGAAAATATGGAAAATGGAAGAAGAAGAAATCTGCGTTTTAGAGAGAGAAGAGAAGAGGAGTTGCACCCGATGGGTTTTCCAAAACCAAACTGTGTTGATTCTTTTAGCAGCAACTTTGTCATCCAAACTCCAAATGACTTTAAACTTGAACCAATAGACTCCTAAGACATTTTTCTTTCTCTCCACAAAAATTTAGAGCCATCTGAATTGATTTGAAAATGATTGATTGGATGAAAATGAGGAAATGTGCTGGAATGTTATGAACTAGAGAATTTTCATTAAACATGCTTCGGTATTTTGATTATATCTTGATATGTAGATTTACAAATGAGTTAATTATTGATTAAGATTAAACTTAAGACACATTTATAAAACTTTACTGAAGAAGTCGAATTTTAATTTTGTCTTTAAGACTTTAAAAATTGGCATGAAATTAAGTCTTGGCTTAGGCTGTAGCAAAATCATGTCCTATTATTATTGAATAAAATGTATTGATGAAGGCCGAATTAGACTAAGATGCCTTCACTGAAGTTGTAGTTTGTTCTCTTAGCTTTAAATGGGTATAAATTTTGTAATTTTTGGATATTGTAATTGAGAGATATGGGTTGTACAACTTGACTCCATGATCATGCTCTAGCCAAAATTCCAAATGTACACAGTTTGTGGTATTTTGAGCATAACTCAAAGAATAATAAACCAAATTGTATGATCTTGGTATCATTAGAAACTTAAGACAAGAGGAACAATATTATAGAAGAAAGTGTTACAGAAATACATCATTTTCTTGATCTTATTGTTTATGCAATGTTGACCCGAATGAGGTGCTTTCAGCAAAAGCTAGAATAGTGATTTAGTGTGTGAATTTTTGCACAATTGGATTACAATTGATATGTACATCAATTTGTTATAGAAATATACCCAAGAATTTATCATTGCACATGCATGATACATGATACCTTTCGATATATATGTGTTTACCTATTACATAAGCAGTACAGTAATGTGAAATTGTTTTAATTTATATAGGAGAGCAAGTAGCGTGACCACTTTCGGATATCGTCAGAACGTCAAGGCGATAGGTTTAAGGGAGCAATTAGGAGTAACCTAAGATAGTCTTACTTTAATTTGATATGATATCTACTGAATTGAATTTGATATATGATGAATATATACTGATTGTGTACTAAATTCCAGACAATACTTGTTTTAGGCATTTAATGCATGTGAATATTATTGGAAGTGCTATTGGTATGTGAATGAGACTGCCTAAATGATTCTCAGCTAAAAGTGACTGAATGTTATGACTGATTGTATTGACTGAGATAATGTGAATGAAAGTGATTGATTGTATATGAATGATTTATAGCATGCATTTCATTTCAATACATATAATATAAAGGCAGTTGTGACTGGTGATGCTACTGACTAAGACTGCTACTGAAAAGAGCTTAAAGCTCAAACATAGAGCCTAAGGCTCACTGTGATCTATGAACCCGGTGATACAGGGTACTGAAAAAGCACACAATCACAATTATGTAAAAACAAATGTGAGTCTCATACATATAACATTCACATATGATTTGAATTCATTGAATGACTTTTAAAGCTGTAAGAATATTATATGTTTGCATACATGGTATTAAATCAATGATTATGTTTTATTCAAGTGTAATGAAGTGATAGTTGGATTTAATTGTTTGTCTGAAATTACAATTTGTTTGTGATAGAACTTGGTGCTAATCAAGTTGAAATGAACTGTGCGACAATATGTTTCTAATTAATTGTGTTTTATAACATAAGTGAACCATCTAGGATAGTTACTCTACTGAATTCGCAAAACTCATCAAAATTGTACCGTTGTTAAATTTCAAGATCGAGGGTGAGATGACCTAGCTTATAAGACTCCATAGAAGCATATTTTGTGCAACTTTGACGATCAGATATGGCTCAAAGGTCGGTCAGCTGGGCATTGAAGACATAGTTTGTTAATAACTTTTGTGCATTCGTCATATTTGTAGCATACTGTGTAGACTGAGCTGTTATGCTCATAGGATGATGTTGTATATATATGGATGATGTTGAACTTAAAGCTACAATGTACATTATGGTTATGATATAAAATGAGGAAATTTTGGATATTAGTAAATGTGTGATTTTAATTATGATGCCATGTTATAAAGTGAAAGTGAGATAGTTAACATGCCATTTTTGTCAGGCATATGCACGTGTGATCGAAGGGCGCATATTCATGTGTTAGATGGGAGTGGGGGGTTACAAAAATAGTACCTCTTAAAAAGTGAATTCGAGTTCTCAAACAATCAATACGATTAAACACAATAATAATTCAAAAATTGATAATTTTCAACCACCTTCTCTAATATTAAAGAAGCTTCATTAAAAAAAATCTCATTTTCACAAAACCATTTCTCTTCAATATTAATATTGATAATAAATGCCAACATTCTACATTAAATAAAATACAATGTTTCATTTTTATGTATATGAGTGGAATATAGAAGGTATTTTTGAATATAAATACTAAAAACATTATAATAAATGAAAATGGCTATCCACATCACAACTAATTTATTAATAGTAATATTTTTAAAGAAATTAAAAGGATGGTGAATCATCATCAACTTATTCATAACAACATGATATACTAAAAGCTGTTACGATTGATATGAAAAGAGAAATTATTTTAGATGAAAATAATGAATCTATATAAGATATTGTTCTAGCATGGATATTAGCAATTCATTATATTTTACAAGAGAAACCTTCTAGTCAAAAATTATAACTAGATTTAATTACAAAAAATCTCAAAATTTACTCAATTTTGCAATTATATCCCGAACTTTAAAAAGTGACAATTAAATACTCAAACTTTCAATTTTTTAAAACTTAGCCAGACATTGGCATTTTTGTTAACATTGCTATTGTGGCAAGCCATATAAGACAGAAACCCTAAATCATTGCACACATAAGACTTAATTAAACTAACTAAGTTTCATTAAGTAAATTAAGGAAACTATGTCGTTTAAGGTTAAAGCCCTAAATTAATTTAGAAGTTCAATTTGTTACCCTTCTTTTTGCTATTGCGCCAATCTTTGCTCCTCCTCTTTATAGATTATGTTACACTTTTCTTCTTTGTCACACCCATCTCCTCTATCGTATACCATTCTTTACCGCATACCAATCTTTGCTTCTCTTCACATTACAAAATCTGTCGCACCAATCTTCTCTGTAGCATTACAGAAATTGCAATTTTCAGGTGTGTCTTGTTTATACTTTTATCATGTTTTCCAATATTTTGTACCCAAGTTACCTTTTTTATTTCATTACAGGAAAACTTGGAAGTTCTTCATATGTATTTGGCTTATGAATCATGTTTGGAACATAATGCAGTTTGATAGTTATTGATTTGTCCTTCTATATGTGCTTAGGTTATTTGGATTAGTGCTTAACTCTAACGTTGTATCTTTTGTTGAATTAGTTGGAATAATTCTCTTTTGTAGCTAAATTGCAAGTGTTAGACAGATTGAAATCAAACTAGGACTATTAGCTTTATGTTGTGATTTGGATTTATTCGTTTAATAATCAAATTGATTGTCTATTTCTTCATTTCTTTTAGTTGATTAAGTTGAAACTAAAGTTAAGATTGTTGTCAATAACATGGATTATTTTAAATGAGGCTTAAGAAGATACATATTGTTTTGTTTGCAATGAAATGAAGAATTTAGGGAAGAATTATCAAGTATATTGTTGATTTCATTTACGGCACGAAAAATTTATTCATTCTATCTAACTCCATATCTTACTCTAAAAATGTTGCATGTTTATGTTTAATCTCTTTGTAAATTAAATAAAAGCATAATTCATACAAATAAAATATGCATTGGCTATCTCATTTAAGAATGTAAACTAGAATGTGATAAATGTCCATTATGACATATCAAAATACTAAAGGTTCATTAGTTTATTTACTATTTGAAATATATCAAGTTATAAACCTTAAGTAAATTAGGTGCTTAAATGACAATTTAGGATCACTCTGAATATGTATTACAAGGTAAAAACAGAGGCTGTCTAACCTGAATAGATAAAGAACTACTTCAAATTTTATATGGGAATTGAAGTGTTTATATGATTTACTTCTCTTCAATGTTTCTAATTGTCCGTAATTGAAATTGCTTATTTTTTCTTCTTTTTTTCCTCTTGGAATACGTATCATTTTGTACTTAGTCACACATTTTCTTAGTTTATTTTATTTAGTCTAAACTTTGTACATATTTCCATTTATAACCATCTTTTTATGTGTTATGTTACATGTCATTGTTAAAAATGCCCAATATTTTGCTACTGGTAAAATTTTCATTTCATTATAGTGGGGTGTTGGAAAGGTATGATAATAAAAGGAAGAAGGACATGGGTGTTGATGAACTTAGAATGCTAGTCCTAAAAGGAGTTTCTAAAGATTAAGGCATAGAGTAATATCTATGTCTTATAAATTTCCTAATGAATCAATGAGAAGCTTCAAGAAGTTAAGCTTACACTATGATAAGGACATGTTAGTTGTGCTCCAACAAATGGAAGATTTTAATTATCACAATGTTGATATCTACTATGAGCGTGGTTATGAGCATCCTGCAACAGATGGTGAAGAATCTGACTTTGATATTTGCAATGAATTTGATGATAATGATGAGGGATTTTTGTAAGTTCAATTGGATCAAGATGATGACTTCATTATTATGTAGGTTAGTGAATTTATAGATTATTTAGTTGAGGACGAGTTATTTGCAACTAATGATGAATAATATGTTACTATAAGAACAAATGAGAACAGATATGCCAACATTGTACGTAGTGGGTTTGAATCTGACAATGTTGTTGATGGGGTTAGAGGTAGTGGAAGGGATCGCAATGAAGAAGATAATTATTATAAAAATACACAAAGACAAGAAGGAATTTCAAATGTTGAAAATAATGAATATGAAGATAGTGATGTTGAAGTTCAATCACTAGTTTGTAGTGATGATGAAGCATCTAATCCAAGGAAGAAATACATTGTCTTTAATCTAAAAGTCGATATGCAAGGTTCTAAGTTTGAAATGGGAATGAAGATTAAGATGAGATGCAGTTAAGGGAAGCAATAAGAAACTTTGAAATTACAAATGGATATGATATTTCAGTAGTGAGAATGAAGGCAGTTTGTGAGCCACAATGTCCTTTTCGGGTATGTGTTGGCTGGATTGGAAATAATAAAACATTTGTTATGAAGATAGTAGAAAACAAACATAATATTAGGAAAGTGCAAAGGAACAAGCAAGCTAGCAGGAAATGGATAGCAAATGAATTCTTACACAAGTTTAAGAGGAACTCTAATTGGCCTATTATTGAAATGATGGATGATCTCCAAAGAAAATATGCACTATAGGTAACTAAATCCCAATATTATAGGGCTAAGTGGGAAGCTATTACTATATTATGAGGATTTATAGAAGGTCATTATGCCAAGTTATGGTCTAATGGATAAGAGCTATAATGGGTTAACAAAAATGAGCAGTATATTACTTAAATTGAACTTGATAAATAGTCTGGAAAACCAATGTTCAAAAGGTTTTATATGAGATTTAGTGCTTTGAAGGATGGTTTCTTAATGGATGAAAGAAAATAATTAGGTTAGATGGATTTTTTTGAAGACATTCTTTGGAGGTGATTTATTAGTAGTAGTAGGTCGTGAAGAATACAATCAGATGTTTCCTATATCTTGGGTTATGGTTGAGGGAGAAAATTACCAATCATGGCATTAATTTTTGAGTATTCTCATAAAAGATCTAGACATAAATGGAAAAGTATGGGTTTTTATTAGCAATCAACAGAAGGTAAACTTTAAATATTCATACATATGATGTTTATTTCTTAATGTGATTTATCTTCTTCAGTTTATGTTACCTGTTTTTGTTACAGGGTTTAGTGGATGCATTAAGGAATCTATTTCCAAAAGCTGAACATAGAAAATGTGCCCGACATGTCTATGCAAATTGTTCAATTATTCATAAAGGCTACATATATAAGAGTTTATTTTATCAAGCGGTGAGTTACACAATGGAAGTCATATTTGATAAGGTAATGCAGTAGTTGAAGAGCATTTCACTAAAGGCTTATGATGATTTCAAAATAAGAAACCGAAGACTTTTGTAAAGGCATTTGTCAGCATAAGATTGAAGTACGAAATAGTTCATAATAATATTAGAGACATTTAATGGATTCATTTATGAAGCTCATATGAAAAGCTTGATTAGTATGTTAGGAGATATCAAGTTTTTTTAATGACTCAGATACGTGAAAAGAAGGACATGATGCTCAAATCCACTGATGATATATGCCCAACAGTGAGGAAAAAATAGAGGGTGCAAAATGGGAAGCAATGCATTTTATGACCAAGATAAATGGGAATTTAAAGTATAAAGTCACACTTTTTGTAAACAAGTTCATCGTTTATTTACAAACACAAACTTATCATTGTAGAATATAGATTTAATAAGGTTTCCAAGTAAGCATGTTAGGACTTGTATATCATATCAGAGGGAGGATATCGATGCTTATGTCAATTGATGCTACAAGCATGATTGTTATTTGAAGAGTTACCAGTATACTATGGAACCTATTAGTGGTCCTAAATTTTGACCAAATACTGAAAATCTTTAGCCAATCTTTCCTCATTTGATCAATAAGATGCCTAGAATACCCAAATCGGCAAGAAAAAGGGATAAGAATGAAGAACCATGAAATCCCAACAAATTGAGCAAGGTTGGAGTAGCTATAAGATGCCATCATTTTTTTGAAATTGGTTATAATATAGGAGGATACAAAAATAAGAGTCAACCTTCGAGGCAACCTGAAATTGTTAAGGTAGTTATTATTAATTTTTTATTTCTCTTCATTTTAGTTATAGAAAACATGTCTATTTATTCATCATAAAGTATATCAATATTTATAATGTTGTGGAAAAGAGGAAGGCCACTAAAAATAGAAGCCCTACATCTAATTTTGGTAGTTAACTAGTTCAAAGACCCACATAATTAGTATTTATAGGCTCAATTAATTTGTTTCTATCTTAAAATAATGCCATTATTTTTTGTACTCCTATGTTTTATTAATGGATTTCTTTTTTCCTTAAAAAGAGAGAGAGAGAGAAGAGAATGGTTAGTGAATCATATTTAATTCTAAGTTATTTTGTATCTATCTTATTTAAAATTATAATTCCTTTTGTTTATACAGGCAACTAGAGGATATGGAGTGATATTTAAGGAAGTTAATGAGAATACCTAGTTTATGGTAAGTCATTTAAATACATATTTACACTACTTTAATTAGAAGGGAGATGGTAATATTTGGCTTTTTATTTTTTACGATTTATATATAGGTGGAAGTCGATGTCAAGTGCTAGAACCTCCGAATACTAATGTAAAAACTACTCAAGCTTCCCAAAATATAATTGGCAATACAACTCAAACTAGGAGGAGGATTAAATTGAGGGCAAAAAAACTGCTCCTAGAAAATCTCAAGTTGATGATTGCGAATTTGGATACCAACTTCTAGTTATGTATTAGTTTTGGATATGTATTAGTTATCATTTGTTTGACAATTTTAAAACGATTTGGTTCATAGTTTGAACATGGTTTGACATTATTTTATGAGTGTTATGTTGTAAAATTGCTAGCTATTCTTTACTCAGTAATACAAAATTGGTGGCTCAGTTTCAATATAATATATACTGGTGTTTGATCCAAGTTTATATATTTATGAATGTAATCACTTTGAACATATCATTTGTAACATATGATCTAGGTTTAGATATTTATGTTATTGACACAATAATAATCCAATTATTGATGCCAAAGCTATGAATCATCATCCACAAGCTTTATTTGAGAGTTGTTATAATTTCTTTTAAGTATTACATTTTCTCATGACATTATCCACATGTTTATTTTGCTCCTTCCCTTTATTTCTCACATTTCCATACCATTGAAAAAAATCATAGCTACATACACATTTGATGTGATTTTAGTCATATATTGTGGCATATATGTGTGTCTTTGTCCTTCTAATTAATAATTATCTAAATGAATCTAACATTAATACTGTAGTTGGGTCCCCATTTGCATTTAATAATCACTAGATGTTATGATCTAAGAATTATAAACTAGGTAAGTTAAATTAGTTATATTCCTTCTAGCAAAGTCATAATATGAAATCATTTTCAATGAAAAGATAAGACAAAAACATCTCTTAATTGCATTAATTACAGATGAAATGTTTAAGCTGGCTTGCTGAAATTGAAATTGACCAAAATTAATGACTAAGTCAACAACAAGTTCAACAAATTAAGAGTCATCAATGCCACAATGTCATTTCATTACCAACCCAATAATGAAGTTTGCAAATGACTTGTCATCAACATAACATACTGCTTGCATACTCAATGGTTTCTTTGTTCTTTCAAGACAATATCTTACTTGCAGTTGCAAAAATAGAAAAAATAACATTTAAACTTTTAACTGTTTCAGTGTCTCCATATTTTTCCTAGTTACATCCGACACTCAAGCTATGAAATCATATGGAACATAAAAAATAACAATTCATCTTATAAACAAGGCTCTTACCCTAACACACAGAAGATGTTTGACATATTTTCTAACAATAACAAACCTTCATCTCATTTGCAAATACTAATTACCTAAAAGACACCTTCAATTTGAATATTGATTAAATTTTTTTATCCTAATGGCAATGTTAAAAAAATAATTGAAATACTTACTTTTTAATTGATGCATTCATGAAAATGTTAACCATCATTAGGCTTAACATTTGATATTCGTAACTTCATATTCTTATTACAATTAGGGTAATCAATATTCAAATTTTGAAATATATTTATTACAATATTAATTATAATTGAATACAATTAAAATATCATATATAAAAATAAATATATATTAAAGTTATTTCACCATTGATCATAATGCTTTCTTTAGACAAAATTGCAAATATATCTTTTAGCTTCTGCTACATTATCAAAACAACAATAAAGCATCCTTGAATCTATTAACGACACCTTGATTGTCTTCCCATGTCAAATATATAACAGCAGCATAAGCAACGAAAGCTACATATATTTTATTTATGCCCATATTTGTTTATCTTGTTACAATATCATTATACAAATATTTAATTAGTAACTTAAATGCACTTGAAAAGAGAGGTTATCTACTCAAAAGTTGTTTTCAAAATAGAAGTCAGGGTGATTTGCTTCAATTGCAAAATTCTGATCATTTACGTATCAATCTAGAAGTAACACCTTTGATTAGATCTAACAATAGATCACTAAGAACATATTAGGGTTTATTGATGAGAGGGTTAAAATGCTTGAGTATGATTTGATTGAGTGATTAATTATAGATGGTAGATTATATGGTAACATAGTGGATTTTAAATTAAATTTTGAAGGATTTGGTAGAAGTATTTATATATATTACATCCCCTTAGGAACTTAGAAGGAAATACATGATAGATTAAGGGACGAGTTGATCGAGTTAGATCCTCAACCACGTTTTAGTTATGTAGTTATGAAATAGATTGAAGAAGTAAAGAATATGAATAGATTGATGATATCCTTGATGGAATTGTATGAAGGATATGATCAAATGAGAAATCAGATGGTATTACATAATTCTTTACCTACTATTAACAAATATTATTCGATGATATTGAGAGTAAAAGCTTAAAGAGAGGTTCAAACAAATTTTAAAGGCCTGAGATAAGTGATAAAAATGAGTACATGAAATAAGTTAAAATCATTCATAAAAAGGGATAAAAAGAAGTTTTTCAAGTTAAAGAAAGATAATGATCACTGTTATTATTGTGATCAAGATGAGTACACAAAAGATAATTATTTCAAATTGGTGAGGTTGGCAGTTAATGTTAACATTGCAAAACTCATCGTTTAAAGAGGAAGCAAAAGGAGAAATTTCCAAGCTGGGGTAATTGAGTGTTAAAGTAGAAGACATCATACAATACTTTCAATGCAAAAGAAGTGGGGAGATAACTATTTCTTTTGTTGGTAAACCTAATAATTTCTATTTTGCAGGTTTTAAATGCAAGGTCTTAGATTATTGATACAAGTCCTAATTGTTTTCCAAAACTTAATCAATCTTGATAAAGCTTTCTTGATTTACTTAATTGATGGACTAACCAATATGTTGTTAAAGCTAGAAATATTCAAAGTCCTTTTACATGATAGACAAGAGATGTTTTCTACAGAAAAAAATTAAGGATGCACATTGTGACAGGTTGTGTCTGATGGAATAGCTACAGAAATCACATATAGAAAACATTACTATCCAACAAGAAATGAATAACATATAATAAGTTCAATTTTTTCATATAACATTATAGAAATTACAAGATAGATTAGTGAGTAAAAGCAAGTTGCATAACAAGAAAGGGTGAGGAAAAAAATTGTCCAACCAACTACATTACACACATAAACATAGTTAGTACCTACCATTCTCATACCGTTAACTACATTCAGTGCACAACCCAAAGAAGAATCAAGAAATTATATTCAACAAAAGAGACAACAAAGAATGGTGTGAAATGCTTACTACAACTACTGCTTTACGTGATGTAAACACAAACGAGAATGAAGAATGGTATGCGATAGTTTGTAGCTGGTGCGAAAAGGAGCAAAAAATGTTTGTAACTAGTCTGAGAACACTTTGTCATGAAAAGAGGAGTGAAGAAAAGGTGTGTGACAGGAAATTCCAATCTAAAGGGTAACAATATGAATAGGTAATTTAGGGTTTAAACCCTTTCTTTTAAGTTCTTCGATTTGCTTAATCTTACTTAATTTGTTTAATTTAACTCTTATGTGTATAATTTTATACAATTGTAATTAGATGCGCTTAGAATTTTGTCTTATGTGGCTTGCTATGTCAGCAATGTTAACGAAGATAGTAACCTTGGGCTAAATTTTTTAAAAATTGAAAGTTTGAGTATTTAATTGCCACTTTTTAAAGTTTGAACAATAATTGCAAAATTAACTAACTTTTGATATTTTTTTGTAATTAACCCTTATAACTACCAAATTATTATCAAATCATAGGTATAAAAATATTTTAGATTTCAAATAGTATAAAGAAATGTTTATAACATGAGTAATACTAAGCGAGTATTTAAACCAATTCTTTTGAAAAGAAAAGTTTCTAGTAGGTTTTTCCTACTTTATTAGAAGAAAAATGTTAGAAACAAAATTTTAAAAAAATTCAGATGGAATATTTGCAATAGGTAAACATATGAAGAGTAATTAAGTTATACAAAAATAAAGGTCTAAAACTGTGTTAAAATATGCAACCATAAAAATAACTTAAGAATAACATGTTTAAAAGTAAAAAGAATTAGGATCTTTTTATCCATAATTTGATTTTTTTATGATCATAAAAATTATAAATTTATAGTAAAACCTCTAAATATATACTAGTAAAAATAAGAATAAACCTTTTATATAAAAGTAAAAATATTTTAATAGATGCAAACAAAAATAAAATAATAAAAACAAAAAAAATTTACCTTCTTCTAATCACAAGAATATAACTTGTTATAAATTTAAGAAAATAGGTCATATTACAAAATATTATAAATCTAGGAAAGCAGATAGTATTGGAAAATAAAATATTGTAAGATTTAAAAATATTTTCAAACTTAAATTTAGACCAAAAATAATTGACAAAATAAAAAGTTTTAGTGATATCTAATTTTAAAGAAAACTCTAAAGAATTATCTAATAATGGATACAGAAACAAAATTTTATAATTAAAAGAAATTAGTAGTTTAAAAACAAGTACATGATTTGAAGAAAAAAATGGGGAGAAAAACAAAAGACCCAAAGTTTCTCTAAAATTTTAGTTTATAAAAAATTTTAAATTCATTCAAATATTTTATTAGTTATAGAAAACAACTAATTTGAATTTTTATGAAAACAAAGAATCCTAGTGAGATTAAATGACAACCACCCTAAACTAAGGTGACTCGTTATTGCTTAAGGTTATGTACCTAATTAGGTTACGTGTAATGTCAAAATTTGCAACTTGCCCATAAAAATAAAGCAATTTATGAAGTGGGTTGAATTAAAAACCCAACATGAATAAGTTTCACAAAGACCTCTAAACTAAGTACTTTGGTAAACTTGTCTAAAGTTATAATCACATTAAAGTGTTTTTGATAGCTTCTATACTAGCATTTTATGAATAAAGTTTTGTTTTGATATTATACGTTGCTTGATTTCTATTTCCACATTGTCCAAGCTGCACTTATGCTAACAAGGCAACCCCTAATCAGAGGGCTCGGGAAAATACCAGATCATGTGCTTAGGAAACCTATGAATCATAGGAGACTAGGGAAAACAAGGCAAGATCGGAGCATAAGTTCCAGATGCTCGTCAAGATACACAAGCCCAATTAGAGGGTCCAGATTGATCTTTATTAGGCCTAGTGTAGATGCATTTCACAGTTCCATCTCGTAAGGTCTTCAGAATAGGTGGAGTAGTGGTGTGAAAGGAGTACTCGTGAAGAGCATGAAACATTTTTTAGTAGTTAGTGATCCATTTAGTCGACATCAACTTTTCAAGCTCCGTTGGTGGTAACTACCTCGAGATCTGGATGATGGTAGTCTGATCATAAGCTATGTCTGCTACCATGTACAAGGTATCAGAAGTAGAGTTTGAGAAGTTGAGATCTATGGCATGATTTTGCAAACGATAGATCATTTGGTGGTAAAAAGTAGCCATGATGATTGTAGGATCTTACTCTGTTCCAATGATTTGGATCTGAACTGTCATTCAAACAAAGTGGGATTATCTAGCCTGATTTTGAAATAGGGACAATGGTGAGGATGACACTTCCATTGTTGAGAGTTATCAACATGGTACCAATCAGTGTGTTTTGGTACGTTGTGTAAGTAGTGTCTAGAAGAGATACCTTGTTGTAGCAGGTATTCCCTTTCTTCCACGGAGGGTGAGAACAAGACATATAGCTCCAATGAGTAGGTGTATATGGTTTTGCTCTCTCCAAAGAGAGATGAGCACCTTTGGGACCTTGAGTTTTACGTACTATTATGTTGGAGTTGCTTGCAAACCACACTGTACTAAATGAGAACTCTGGATGATTTTTTTTACTTTAGGACGGTGTGTGGAGAGGATAGTGCGTATTCTTTTTGTCCAAGAATGATCATAAGAATATATACTGTATGGATTGAGCAAAGGTACATAAGTATTAGAAATACGGTTTTCTTCAATAAGATGGATTATTTCTACAAGGTGTTCTACACGATTAGATAAAAGTACGCTTCACACTAGAAGCAAAATTAGCTATAGATAAGGTAGAAGAAAGATGACCACGGTCACTTGGTAATGGATTCATGTCCTATGATACCTCCCTACTCACTCTCATCAATAATATTTTACTTCCTCTCCTAAAAGCTTGATTCTTGAATGATGTAGTCATCCTACATTCTTTTCATTTACCCAATCGACCTATCCTTCACCGACATATCTTATCCCACAAATTAAATAATCCAATTTGTAGGAAAAAATAATGGAATTAAGCAAAAACTGAAACTGTTAAGAGTTTGGCTTAACTACAAGAAGATAAGAATACATCTTAATCCATTATTAAAATTCTACTCAATCATAGTATTTTATTAGACACTTTTTCCATATTATTCTGGGCTGCTGTTGACGTTTACATGTAGCAGATCAACCTAAGATTTATCCTCTGTTATTCCCGTTTCTGCTTGCATATGGAAACAAAACTACATAATAATAAAAATGGAAACTTGAAGCAGCTTGAAGAAGTCTCATTGACTTAAATTGAAGAAATCATTTTCCATCCAAGGGAACAAGTTGTGTCTACGTTTGCTGCTGTTCATTTCCCTGCCATTTCCACACTATATCCTTGAGAGAAGGTTTCAACTCCTGGTTACAGAATTGTTTATACTCCAATGTATCTCCAGATGTTTTCTTCAACTCAACAACGTAAAAAGATGGCGTCACTTCGAAGATGTCAGCATCAATTGCAAGTTGCCCTTTTCTTCCTTCTTTGTTGCCTTCTAATTTCACCGTTCCATCTTCCTTCCTCAAGTTGAAACTCTCTGAAATGGCTATTTCTTCAAATTTGGATACAATAGTGGATGCTGGTTTAGTGGTGGTGAATCTTGCCTCGAGCTTCTGATCCTTATCTTTCTCAAACAAACCTGACAAGTCAAATCCTTTCGAGAGAGATATGATGTCAAAGGCATTGTAACAGGCTGGTTTCACGGGCTGTTCAGGCATTGTTGAATCCACAATAGCCTTGTTCTCGGAACTACTTTCGCTATCTAATGATGACGATGACGATGACGGCTCAAAAGCTGCCCGAACATCTTTAATCATCTTGCTTCTGGCTTGACCTTGAGGTGAAGATGGAATATCAATCTTCTTAAATCCTTTCTTAAACCAACAATTGTCCACTATTCTCGCGATGGTTATTCTCGTGCGCGGGCTTGGATCGAGAATTCTTGACAGAAGCTTGCGTACCTCTGGATGAAACCAATTGGGACACCTGAATTCTCCTCTAGTAATCTTCTTATAGAGCTCGATGATGTTAGGTTCGTGAAAAGGAAGAGAGCCAGCCAAAAGCACGAAAAGAACAACCCCACAAGACCATATATCGGTCTTAGCACCATCATAACCCTTCTTGCTTATAACTTCCGGGGCAACATACGCCGGAGTTCCACAAGTTGTGTGGAGGAGACCATCTTGCCTCCTTGACTCTGACAATGCACTCAAACCAAAATCTGAAATCTTCAAATTGCCATTTTCGTCGAGGAGGAGATTTTCAGGCTTGAGGTCTCTATGGTACACACCTCTGCTGTGGCAAAAATCAACAGCGCTAATAAGTTGTTGAAAGTACTTGCGAGCAACTTCCTCCTTTAGCCTTCCTTTGGCTACCCTGTTGAAAAGCTCACCACCTTTGACGTACTCCATAGCAAAATAAATCTTGCTCTTGCTTGCCATGACCTCGTAGAGTTGGACGATGTTGGGGTGTCTGACCATACGCATAACAGAGATTTCTCTCTTGATTTGGTCTATCAAACCACTCTTGGAGACCTTCTCTTTATCAATGATTTTGATGGCAACGCTTTGGCCGGCTTGCAGGTTTCGTGCATAGTCGGCTTGCAGGCTTCGCGCATAGTAAACCTTGGCAAAAGTTCCCTGTCCCAGCAATCTTCCCAACTCATATTTTTGCATCAAGACAGAACTTTTCGTCTCCATTTTTGTTTCTTGAGTAATGGATATAAGAATTTTCAATCTTAATGAGAAAAGAAAAATTATTGAGCAATAATAGCATCCATTACCAGCCGGTCAGAGGATCTAAGACAAGAGAAGAGAAATGTGGAGATTAGTTCTAAAGCCTTTGATCTCTCATTGCGGAGGGTAATGAAGAATTGATAGATTTAGAAAAGACTCGTGGAGAGAGACGATGCCTTGAACGTTGGACACCGTAAACAAAGGAGTTACCTGCTACTTATGCAAAGAGATTTTGTAGGAAAAATCCGACCTCAGTAACAGAAAACCAGAATAATGTCTAAATGTAGCAGGTTGTGTCGGGTTTGATGACAGGATTGTCTGTCAATAGAACCGCCATAATCTATATTATATGTAGATTTCTGGAAGACATAGTATAGCCACCTAGCTGTAATTCTTTTCAGTCCTGGTTTTTAGTAATTTTAGGAACTTGAAAAACTCAAAAACAGGATTAACAAACCATTTTCATACTATAAGACATGATCCGGATTAGATAAATTTTCTTCATGGGTATTTCTTCTTGACTTGGTTGACTCTTTCAGCCATGGTAGATAATATAAATATCAATTTGTTGATAGGTTGATTAACTTATTTCTTATACCCAATTAATTAATGACAAAGTCATCTTTTAGACGGTGATTCAATTAATTGGAGGAGGTTCTCTAAGAAATTTGAGTATTAAGTCCTACAATTGAAATGCAAAGTGTTTCTAAAGATTTTTAAGTATTTCAATTTACACTTTAAAATGATCAATTAAATCAAATTTGTTATTTAAAATTTGACTTCATTGACTCCACTAATAATTATTTGAAATATATAATTTATATATTATTGCGTAATTAAAAAATAGATTCTTCAATTATCAAGGATATAAAAATGACAATGTACAAAGAATTGGAAAATTGAAATATTACCTCCCATCGTCATCCTTTCAAGGAAATTAAATGATTAATTGATGGGGCATTTGAATTAGAAAGCAATTAAGTGGAGGATAAACTAAGAGCATAGAAAACCACTTTATTTGTATAAGATCAATTGGCCACCTTTATGTGAAAAAAAAAAGTATGGCATGAGCCTTGGTCTCTTCTTTGATTCTTTCTCATCTTTGGGAAGGTCCAAAGTGGAAACTTGAACTCGGCAGCCAACGGTGCGGTTGTTCATGTTACAACTAGTCAAGGGATTGTGGCATCAATAGTTTATAATTAATTGGCATTCAACGGAAAAAGTGAAGAATTGATCTCGTATAATTTGTACGTCCTAATAATTTTTTATTTCACAACATAAATTAGGGTGATATTCCTTATGAATAATGGTTATTTATCTTAATGGATAAATGAAACCTTGAAAAAAACCAATGTTTGAGAAAACACAAGATTAGCGTCTAATAAGATGCGATTTGATTATGTTAATTAGACTTATCTCTTTTATTTTGGATTAATTTTAGCGCTTTAACGGAAAAAGTAATATTTATTATTTAGGAGATAACAATTGAAGATTTGATCAAATTGGAGAATTAATACCAAAATCATAAATTTTGGAAAAAGTTAACTAATTGTGTTTTGCTACAATACATGCCGCTCTAGCTAATTTTTGCAATAGATAAGATGAGATAACGTCAAATGCTAGATTCACCCCGAAAGCTTCATTTCAATTAGAAGACTTATTCTTATCTCTATTGTGTAGAGACTTGGGTTTGTTTAGAAGAGAATCTCTGCAAGATAGAAGGAAGCTAGCTTTTGGGCAGGAAAAGGAGAGAAAAACATTACAGAAACCTTCTCAATAATTCTTTTTTTTTGTTTTCTTTGTGTTTTCTCTTCATCTTTTAACTTTTCTTCTATTTTTGCAATTGAATTAAAGCAATGAGTAGCTAATTCCAAATTTTTTGATTCAAAGGAATTCAAAACTCTAGTTGTAACCTTATGAGGTTTTGTTCTAAACCCAAATTTTATTTTAATTCAAGTATTTTTTATTTTATGTTCTTTTATTTCATAAGTAATCATTATTGATTAATTTGACAAATTAATTTGTTGTTAACTATTCTGTACCTATTCATGAGTTCAGTAAACGATAATTATCATGAATGATTGGTGCAAGTATCAAATATGTTATTTATGAATTTACATATTTAACTTATGAGAAATAAGAAAAATAAATTAAATAGTTGTAGTTATCTCAATTATCTAATTTAGGGTTTAGTTTTTCTCATTAACCTTATTATTATCACTTAATTGATATGGAATGATATCATACTCAATCAATTGATGGTAATCTTTAATTTGAATGTTGGGTTTGAACTAATTAATGTTGGAAAAATTAAGGCTAATTATGACTATCCTAATATGTTTTAGACTAACTACTTGAATTATGAAAATTAATTTTTTTATCAATTGAAATTAAGAAATTAGTTTTCAGTTCTCTTAGGATTTGACTTGGTTCTAAGACAACTACAAAAATTTAGTAAATCAGAATCAATTTTATATGTTTTAACAACCTGGTCAAAATTTTGATATCATTGCTAGGGAACTATTTTAGTTTATTAGTTTCTTTGCATTCTTTTACAGTTTATTACTAATCTCGTGTCTTGTATGACTCGTTCTTCTTAGACAAGTAAATTGCAATATAATCCAAAAATTGAGAAGATAGTGCATCATTTAAGGAAAGAAACCAAGCAAGAAAAAGGCTATTCACCTTCGAAAGTGAAAGTTGAGATAAACTTAAAAATTGGGGAAGATTATAATTTTTAAGAAGTTTAAGAAAAGATGGCGAATCCTAACACTAGAACATTGAGGGAGTTAATGACACTAAATTTGAATCAACACCCTTATAGATAAGATTTTTAGATGTTGAGATACATTTTGAATTGAAATCTGCTTTGATTCACTTCCTATTTTTTGTGGTTTTGCAAGTAAAGTTCCACATAAACACTTGAAAGAATTTCATATTGTTTGCTATGGAATGAAGCCACCAAGAGTGATAGAAGAACAAACTAATTTCAGACCCTTTCATTTCTTATTGAAAGACAAAGCAAAGGATTAGCTATATTAGCTTCCATCTGACTCAATAACAACATGAAATGAAATGAAAAGATTGTTCTTGGAGAAGTTCTTCATTACATCATGAGCAACCAATATTAGAAATGAGATATATGGAATAAGACAATTCAATAGAGAAACATTGTATGAATATTGGGAGAGGTTCAAAGAGTTATATGCTAGCTACCTATACCGTCAAATTCTTACATAACGTTTGATTCAATACTTTTATAAAGAGTTATTGCCAATGGATAAAAGTAGAGTAGATGTAGCTAGTAGAGAAGCTTTGGTGAACAAAACACCATAAGTAGTCAGGCAATTAATTTCAAACATGACCAAAAATTCGCAGCAATTTGAGACAAGAATGGATGAAGCTGTTAAGCACATGAATGAGGTACGCAACACTAAAATTAAGGATAAAATTTTATATTAACTGCTATAGTTAGTCAAATGGCTATAGCTCAATCGCAATTAGCACGAGCATGCAGAATATGCACATTCCTTAGTCATCCTACATATATATATGACGTACATTGCAACAAGACACCATTCAAGAATTTAATGTAGTAGGGAGATTTCCTGGTCAACCTCAATAGAAATATGACCCGTATTCCAATCATTATAATCCAAAGTGGAGGAAGCACCTGAACTTTGGTCATGGAAATCAAAGAAGGCAACAAAGATACCAACCTTACAATTTCAATGTTTAGTTTTTAAAAGTCGATGGATCAAGATACAGATATGCACTATGAGTTAGCAAACACCTAAAAAACACAAAAAAACGATTTAGGCTCAAGTTTATGACAAGAATAAAGATAAAAACGTGAATATTATAAACAACTAAAGATATGGAACTTCATATAGTTTGGAGGAGAGTGGAAAAAGAACCCATAAGAAGAGGAAACAAAAGTTACAGTGTGGGCATATAATTGATGAGATGCACGGCGACTGTAAAGCTATAGTTCCAATATGTTAGTTGAAGTAAGGAGTGAGTAAGTGGAGAAAGATTAGTTTCAAAAATATATTGATGTCACCGTTCAGAGAGACCATTGTGTTTAGGTTTATATGGAGGAGAGGTAAGAAGAAATATTTCATAAAAAGATAGAACGTGATCTAATGCTTGATATTTTCCTCCATTATTCCAATAAATAGTGATAATAAAGTGTTTGAAGTGATTTTCTTCTAATGCTTCAAAAAACACCATAGATGTAAGATTTTTTCTTTAAAGGACAATACCATATATAACATGTAAAATGATCAATAAGAATAATATAATAATTAAAATTGTCAATAAAGTAAATGGGGGAGGTCCAAACATCAAATTTTGACTTGTTAAAGGTGAGATAAAATAATTGTAAATACAGAAGAATGAAGCTTGCGACTTCTATTCTTAAACATGCATTACAATGATTGTTTGAAAAATATAATAAGATAAATAAAATATGAATATAATATCCTGGAGATTATGAGATAATAGATGACCTAATTTAAAGTGTCACGAATGAAGTGGTTTTAATGATGGAAAAGACAAAGATCAAATCCAGAAATTTGTAGAGGAGGTTGGCCATTCATATAAGAGGTCTTTTTTTTTCTTATGGCTAACCCAACCCACCATTTTTTCAAAGAAAAACTTCCAAAACAACGTCGTTAATGGTCGGGCCATTGGCCCGCCAGACTTGCCCGTGGCCCGCTCGATCTCTGCTTGTGACCTGATCGGGCAGACCATAGTCGGCTCATGGCCCGGTCATTCTGGGACAAAATTGGGTTGGGTCTTTTCATGTAAAAAATAATTGTAAGAATTCAATAAAATCATTATTAGTATTGCAAAATTGATAGATAAAAATAATGTTCTTTTTCATCTTAAGTATACAAAGGTGTAAAATACCACTCTTATAGATCATATGCTCGAACATATCGACAATTATTCGAGAACATACTCTACAAGGATGACACATTAAGACGATCACATTACCACATTTTACGGCATCACATATCAAAAGCATTCAAAACATTCATTTTGAATCATTTCATTCACAATTATATTAAAACACAAATGTCATTACACTTCAGAGTTCATATATACATTTGACAATAGGTGAGAAATGTTATTCTTGGTGCATAATGACTAGAGACATTTGCAGGTACAGCTAATCCTGACCACTAACTCATGTCCAATTGCAATAGCTATACTCTAATTAGTCTAACTAGATCTCCTCGAAACCTAAAAAGCAACATTGCAATTTTGATAAGTTTGCGAACTCAGTGAGTGAACCATCATCAATGTATTCACTCAAGTCAGATACACAGAGACAAGTCATATCCCAATCATTAATTGGTTAGCCATAAGAAAAAAAAGACCTCTTATATAGATGTCAACAATGGACTCTAATGAACTTTATGAGGCCAGGGTTTAATGAGGCTAACCAAGGAATAGCTAGGTTGCCCATTCAGGCAACATCTTTTAAGATTAAACTAGCCCTCTTAAACTTGCTTCAACAGAATATGTAGTTTTATGGATTAGCAAACGAAGATCCCAATGCACATATAATGAATTTTCTTGAAATTTGTGATACCTTTCGGTACCACCAGATGTCGGAAGATGCAGTATGAATTAGGTTTTTCCCCTTTACACTTAGAGATATAGCAAAGGCTTGGTACCATTCCCTTAGTCCAGCCAATGTTACGACATGGAATCAGCTAGTTCGTGCTTTCTTGGATAAGTATTTCTTGTTGACCAAAACCACTAAGATCATCAAGAAAATTACCAATTTCTAGCAAGGTGATGGGGAATTAATCTATGAAGCGTGGGAGAGATACAAGGATTTGTAAAGGACATTCCCATACCACAACTTACCTAAGGATTTCCTTTTGCAAACATTCCACAATGGAGTATACCCACCGACAAGAGGCACAATTGACGTAACTTCAGGAGGATCACTAATGCAGAAGATCGTTGATGAAGCAGAAGAGCTGATAGACGAGATGGCGAGTAATAACTGCCTCTGGACGAACAAGCAGAGTAAATAGACTACTTCATTCTGAGAGCAAAAAGGAATTATGGCTGTTGATCAGAAGACTAAAATGCAAGCGAAAATCGACAACTTGACGAGACAGCTCAACAACATGAAGGCTTCGTTCTCAGCCTAGGTGAAAGTTGTATAACTAAAGTGTGAGCTCTATGAACATATGGAACATGATACCGTGGACTGTTACTTGATGAAGGAAGACAATCAGGAGCAAGTAAATTATATGGGGGCGTAATATGGACGAGGAGGGGGCAACAATCCCTACTCCAACACCTACAACCCTGGGTGGAAGAATCACCCTAACTTCTCCTAGACAAATAATGCTAGAGGATAGTTCAGGCCATAAGGACAAGCAAGCTTCTAACAAGATAAACCAAGCTCAATGGATTCTAAGTTAGACAAGATTTTGGATAAAATTGGAGGTATGGAGGATGCACACAGGAGACTCGAAAGTAAATTTGAACAAGTAACAAAGAACCATGCCTTGTCAATACACAATCTGGAAGTCCAAGTAGGCTAACTAGCAGAGGCAATGTTTACTTAGAATGCAGAAACCCTTCCAAGAAATACTGAGTCTAACTCGAAAGAAGGGATTATGGCTATCGTTCAGACCTAGGAGAAGGAACCTGAACATGTGAAGGAAGATAGAGATAAAGGAGAAGGACAGTCAATTATAGATTTCCTTTAAAGTGAGCTTGAAATTGAGTTAATTCAAAAACCTCGATCTAAATTCCCATACCCTATTCTAGCTCAGCGGAAGTTAATGTCAAGTAGGGCAATAATGAATTCTAAGGAGGTTGAATTAAACAAGGTTGAGAACATAACATAACAACTGCAAATGAGGCTCACCCTAAGGAACCACTCCAGAAGAAGGTTAAGGAGCATTTAGAAGAAGAAAACCTTTACATAGCACAGAAGAAAGAGGATCCAAGGGATTTTTTCATTCCTTGCAGTATAAATGGAGTCAATATCGACAGGGCATTCACAAATTTGGGTGCAAGTATCAATATGATGCCTTATACCTTTAGTCTGAAATTAGGGTTAAGAGAGTTAGTACCTACTAAGATGTTAGTAAAAACGGTCGACAGAACAATTCATCAACTAAAAGGGATTATTAAAGATATGCGCGTACAAATTGATAAATTTACCTTTTCCACAGACTTCTATATACTAGACATTGAAGAAGATGTGGAGACCCCTATGGTTCTTGGACAACCGTTCCTGGCTACTGCCCGTTCAATCATTGACGTTGATAGAGGTAAGCGAACTATGAGAATAGGAAAGGTGCAATTAACCTTTAAGGTGTCAAAGAAAGACTACTATTCTCCTTTACCTCCAACGGATATCAAGGAACCTGAACCTTGAGGAGAATGAGAAGATATTGAGGATCCTAGGAATGCATTTAGGAAAAAATGATCGCGAAGAAGAAAGCAACGAAAGGAGAATTATAAGGAAGGTCGAAACCATCGCATGGTAGCTCATGGGCAAATTGTAAGATTAGCAACAACACTACCATTGCACCATTCATTCGAACTACCATAAGCTAAAAAGAGCATTGAGCTACCGACAGTAAAAGAAGCCTGTATGGGAGGCAACCCATAGAATTTTATTTCCTTTGATTGTTTTTTCTAGAACGTTTGAATTTCGTAGTTAAGATTATTTTGTTTCCAAATAAAATCAAGAAGGAATAGACTTTGATATAAATTGGATGATCAATCAAGTAAGTAAAATAGAGGTGAAAAGGCCATGGAAGAACTAAGAAGTGATTTCGGAAAAATGTGAAAAGAACAAAAGAAGAAAAAACGGAAGAATTGGTGGCTAAGCCACGATCGTGGCCAACTACTAGGCAAAAAGGGGGAACAAGCAAATTTTAAATAATTTTACCATTTTACCCTTGTAACCACCTATATATTCAGTTCTAACTTCATTTTTTCATTCACTTTCACTTTTACTTTATCTCTCTAGATTTCAAATTTACAAACACTCTCACATCTCTCTACAAAAATTTCAAACTTCTAAATTTCTTCCAAACTCTAATTATTCACAAGAAATACGTCGCGCATTAAGCAATTAGCCAAATGGGAGCAATCATCAAGATGAAATCAAGTTTCAGGACGAGGGAGAAGAAACAGAGCAGCAGACTTCGGAGCGTTCTTCCCAATCTACACAGAGAAGGAAGGTATTCGTTTCTAATCCTTAAATGCTAGACAAATAGTAGTTTCCAAATATTTTGATTTTAAAATGATCGATAGGTTAGAATTGCGGGCGATAGAGTAGGGAATTTAGCTAAAAGAATCTAGTGGGCCAAATTTATCCATTTCCAGTTTCCTGTCTATCAGGAATTCACTTTGGAATTTTTCACTTCCCTGACTTATGAACCTAGGAACCCAAGGAATTATGGTTTAGGCTGAGAGGAAGAGCTTATGAATTGAAAATAGAAATCATGTGCGATATGTATGGGTTCCCTGAATCCTCCATTATTGTTCAGCATGATGATTTTTATCCTTCTCATTGTTAAAATGAACTCACTAGAATAGAATAATTTTATGCCAAAAATGCTCACAACAATATAATAAAGTCCCACGAGCACTTGTTACTGCACAAATTCATGTGTCAGTTGGTTTTTGATAAATCAGAAACCAATAAGTGTTCCACAAAGGAACTCTTTATGTTGTGGTGCATGGACCACAGTATTCTAGTGTGCACATCCATACATGTGCTAAACCCTATTGTTGTGACTCCGCGTAAGAGGAGCAACAATTTAGGTATGGGACCTAGTTTCGGCCATTGCTGAATATTATGGCGTGGACTGTAGTGGGTTAATTGTTCATCTCCCTGACTTCCTAAACCATCACCATTTATGGAAGGTTAAAATCCTTAAATCTTACAATATGGAACTTCAAGATATCAGTCAGAAGACTCATTTTAAGATTAAGGCCAATCAGACGAGTTCGAGTTCAGCGTCGCCTTAATAGGCCCAAGAGGACTCAACCAGTGAAGAGTTTGAGGAAGACAAATAGACAGAAGAACTGAGATGGAAGAAAGTTTTGGACACAATTTATGCGAGCAATGCGGTGATTACAAATCAACTAGCGAAAAACTCCAAAATGATGAGGGAGATGGCCCACACTTAATGACATCATGCTGAGATATATGTCGTATCCATCGATATTTTGAGGCTTAGGGCATTTAACTACCACCCCTGACACCATCCCCACCTCCATCTCTATGAGATTTTGTCTAATCCATTTTTCTTGTTCAAATTAGTCTTCATTTTTTATTTTTTATTATTTTCTATTTACTTTAATTTATGTTTCTTCTTTCCTTATGTGCTTGTTTATTCCCTTCTTACATTGAGGATAATGTATTGTTCAAGTATGAGGAGGGTTATGTATTTTACTTTGTATGTGATTTTGTATATGGTATGATAGATGTTAGGTTGCATTTTGTGATTTGTTTAAATGTGTCAATGGCTTAGATGGATTGAAATTAATTTAATTTTGAACATAGTTTATTAAGTTATGAAGAATCATTAGCTCGCAAAATTAGTGAATTAGGGTCTTTGGATAAATATACAGCTTAATCAGGATTTAGTGTAAGTTTGTCACCCTTTAAATTGTCACTTTCATTCATAATTTGAGGCCTTTTAACTTAAGTAACTTTAATAGTATTTTTCATAGAAACGAGTAGCTAAAACAACAAGGCAGACAATAAAATTAAAAAAAGTGTTTGTTAAATATATAATTATGCCGCTGGCCTTCGGGTTATTAATAAAGCTAGTAGCCAGTTGAGAACATGATGTAGCTGAGTAAACGGATCGACACGCATCACAAATGTGTGCCTCCGCGTCAAAAAGATGTAATAACGTTCCAACCAAGCAGCTTAATAAAAACAGGACTTAGTCGAGTAACTGGATTGACATTCATTACCAACGTTTGCCTCCGTGTAAAAAGACTAAATCTATGTTTAATAAAAAAAAGTGCTTTCCAAAAAAAACTTACCAAACTTGTAATAGCTTGACTTTTCATGAAAATGTACCTAGGAATAATTACAGAGTTTGAATGACCAAAGAATTATTAATGTGTGTGTAATTGAAAAGGGTAAATAAATTAACACTTAGATCCGATTAATGTATATATTTAGTTCAAAGCTCCTAAACAAAGATTTTTCATGTTAATGATTTGATATAATTTGAATGATTGCGTTTAATATTAAATTTATTTCATGAAGTTGAAGCCATTGCCTCATTACTGCATTGTGTGTTATATGTTATTTTATTTACTTGAGGATAAGCAAACATTTAAGTGTGGGATGTTGATAGTTGTGAATTGCATCATAGTTTAGGGCTTAATTTGTTATATATTAAGTGTTAATTTGAGTGATTAGTATGGATTTAGGTTAGAATTATGTTAGTTTATGTGTTTAAGTGTTTTTAATGGGTTAGTATAAGTCTTTGAGCTTTAATATTATGTTTTGAGATACCTTGATGTATTTGTTAGTGTTTCAGGGTCAAAAATGAAGAACAAAGAAATTTCGGATAATTGTGTCATGATCGTGACAGAAACATGGGAGTCAGCCCACGATCGTGGCATAAGGGACATGATCATGACAGAAGACTTTGCCACTACCCACTGTTGCCACGATCATGACATAAAGGTTTAGATGCAGGCCACGATTGTGGCATGCAAGGCCACGATCATGGCCTACGTCGAGCAGATGCGCAAACAGGAAAAAACATCAAGTTTTGAACCATTTTTCAAACCGTTTCAACCCTGGAAAAACCCTATGGCTGCTCAAGACCAAAAAGGTATTTAAAGAACATAAAGAACACAAGAGAGGGAGCTTTTGCATCATCCACAATCCCAAAACCCCAGAGAGTTTTATCAAGAGATTGAGGAAGAAACGAAGGAAAAGAGACGTGGAGAAGAAGCCTACGCAAAGTACTTCCTAGAGCAAGTGATTTCCGTCATTGCTGCCTCTGTCATCTACTTCGAGTCTATTTCTGGTTTAATTTCAATTTTTATGATTGTATAGAATTTGGGATAGCCATAGATGATAGATATGTTGAATGTTGAGGGACAAATATCACCTTCGGGATATTTTGTCTTTGATATTAATGAAATTTGATTGTTGTAATTTTATTGGATTTCTTGTGATTTCAATTCTACAATTGCATAATTTGGTAATAAACTGAAAGGGTGAATCAAGTGAAAAATCATTAAATTGGGCTAATAAGAGTTAGGTAATTTAATAGATTAAGAATTGAATCGAACCGATAAATTTGTGTAAATAGAGATCTGACATAGGTTTTCAGTAGTTCTTTTTTGACAATTTAATATCTAATTTAGGTTTTGGATAAATTGTAAATCGAGAGGTTGCAATTCTCATAATCTAATTATAAATAAATTAGGGTTAATGATTATAACTCGAGAGAGAGTATTCAACCCTAGGATCGTCTAGGACCGGTAATCGAATAAATTCATAATCAATTAGATTTTTATTAAAATCGGATAAAAATCTTCTTTCTCTCAATTGGTAGTTTTTTAGGTCGTTTTATGATTAGGTGTTGCATATACTATTTTGTTTATAATTTCGAATTTGATTATTGGAATTAATTGCATGATTGAATAATTTCTTGTTTTAGTTTTGTTCATTTTGAGTTATTGCAATTTGTTTTCGACTTTAGATTTTAGGATTAGATTAACCCTTCTCATGGAATCGACCTTAGGTACTACGCAAATAACCCATGCATTTGCAGAATATCGAGGTTAATTATTAAAGCTTTTTTTCATATCAGAAACCTACGATCATAGACTCATTTATAACTAAAAGGTTTAAAATTTTGGGTTAAATCTATAAGTTTTTATACCTTATTACATTTTATAGACTATATTTCTTCTCTTATTGTATCTCACCATCAATTTGTATGAACTTAAAATAACATATGACAAAGTAACTAAATTAGCATAATGTCCTATATCATAGTAATTCTCATTAAGATAAACTATATAATTAGATGATATGCCAGGTTTTCTCACTATTTTGGATCTCCTTAATTAAATATGTCAACATGAACTTGTGCCAAAAGAACCTCATTCTATTTCTATATTGGTTCCTTATATTATACTAGAATGACACTAGATATATAATCTACTAACCCTAATTAAATGGATGAAGGATATGAAACTCATTAGTATTTACTATAATATTTTTGAACATGTGAGAATGACCATCCTCATCAAACATATCATAGTCCATAAACTTATTTTTTGTGTTTCCACAATTTTGGATCCTCCTTCCCTATAATATAATTTGTAGCCTTTATAATAGTTTAGATAAATGAAAAAATAGCAACGATTAAAATGATAATGTAGTTTATTTTAATAAGATTTATACAAATATACCCCACTTGTGTAGTCTTCAACTCAAATATGAGTGAGACTAAGTTTCCAACTTTTCATAACTCAAAAAGTGTTTCATGCTCTTATTTTCGTATAAATATGTTTAGAATGTCTAAATTTGTCATAATAACCTCATTTTAAAGGTAATTGAAAAGGTTAGTTCTAATCTACATGCTCGTCATCACATCTTTTCAAGTTTAATTCCACCTTTTAGCTACAACAATCTGTTTAAGACTACCCGACATAGTAAATTAAGCTACTATTCTACATGTTTATAAGTCTTTAGTAAATAAACATTTTTCAAGTTCGAAAACCCTATGTTTGCCATAATACTCACCTTTATGATTCGATCCGACAATCTTGATTGAAATTTTCAATTGTTTCTCAACTTTTGTATTAAAGATTGTAAATATATCAATAATCTCAAACTTTTATTTAATCATAAACACATATTCTATTGAGAATAATCATCAATAAAATTTTAAAAATCTATAATTATAAATAGAGGGTGAATAAAGATATTATATATACATATTTATATATATATATATATATATATATATATATTAGTATGAATAATTTATAAAAATTATAAATGTGGTTGACCTATTTTTTCTTTATATTAGTCAAATTGCCTATAGAATTATCAATATATGTCTCTAAATCACTAAAATCAAGAGTTGAAGGAACATTTTCCTTTTATCAATATTTCATCTCTTTCTTTAAAGAAGTGGTCAGTTCTTTTATGCCACAACACAAATGGTTTTACCTTTATTTGATATATTTTGGTAACAATATTTTTATCAATATACAAAGAAGCATAGAAAGCATTAGGAGTTAAACACATTCTATATAAATTATATGATAAAAATGTTTTACCAACATATTTTTTATCAAAAGATAATTGTACATTAGAGCTTTTGATTATAAAATTATGAACTTCTTTACCCAAACATGATATAAATATCAAATTTTGACTAAAAGATGATATATAGGACCTTTTATGCAAAATAAATGTTTAAACTCAATGTCAAGATTTAAACAAGAAACTCTTGCAAAATCTACATCTACCTCTTTGTTATTGTTAACCATTAATTTTAACTTAACCTTACTTGGCTCCATCTTAGATATGAAACCTTATATTATGAAAGAAAAATGATTAGAAACTCCACTATCTAGTCAATAAAAACTTGATATGCTGATAACAAAATTAGATTTATGAATGACAAAAGCAAAAGAGTTACTTAATTGTTCGCGTATTTCTTTCCAAAGCGTATACTTTATGCAATCTTGTTTTTACGACATTTCTTTTTAAAAATATAACTATATCATATTCTTTATGATATCTCTAGGATTCATCACACCCTAGTCTAACCTAGTTCTTTAAATGAATAATTTTTAGGATCATTACCTTTGAGTATTCTTAGTTTGGTTTTAGTTTCTAGCTTTATGGTTATTAAGGATTTTTGTGTTTTTTTCTATTTTTCTTCCTTTGCTATATAATAAATAATGAGGGAATTTAATGTCTCAAGCTTCATGTTGCAAATTGTAGGTATTAACAAGAATACTAAACTAATGGAAGTTATTTAGCACTTAGTGAACAATCCAAAGATCATGAATGACAATATATAGGGCTTTGAGTTTATTCTATAAATGAAACATCCTGATGATATATTCTTTGACTTTTTTTACCCTATTATATCTTATAAAATACAATTCTTTCATAATATTTCCAATCTTAGCAAAAAAAAAAGTATGTACCATTAAAAATCGAGAAAGTATTTTGTTATAGTTGTTTTACATAATCCACTAAGTATATATGTACTTATAAAAACCAAGAAAATCTTTCTGATATAGTTGTTTTACGTAGTAGGACATCTTAATGGTCATATCACATTATATTTGACCTTTTCTAAGTCTTATAAACTACTTTTTCTTCTTTTACATTAGCCTATTTAAGAATAGAAGGCTTGTCCTTGACTATAGTAATGTTAATGCCCACCATTTTCAAAATAAATTCCACATCATGTTTCCACTTACTAAATTACAAGTATTAAGGTTTCAATTACAACATTGTTATTATTTACAAAAAAGGGTGATTGTAAAATGAATAATTTATATAACCAATATAAGGATAGCATCAATACAAAAAGCTATAAACAATATCTATAATGAGTATATTATCTATTATATCGTATCTCTCAGGCTGTGCAAAATCGCAATTTCAAGTGTTTTTGGAGCTATATGGTCGTGTATCAAACTAAAGTCACAGAAACCCTAAATTTTAATCTAAAAGGACATATTTGATGACAATTAAAGAGAGCAAACATTAGGAGGCAATTCCAGACGTGGTGATTGTTCTTAAGTGGCGATTTTGGTCTAAAGAAGTGGAAAGCATGAAGAATTCATCGAAAGATCCATTGAAATGCAAGATCAAACCTCTACCTTATAAGACCATTCGATAGAAGATAATCAGTGAGATTTATAATTATGAACCTATTGTTTTCAATTCATTTTTCTTTCAATTTATGTTGAAACTTTAATATGATTTGATTATATTATTAATGCAATTAGTTGATTGAGTTATTGTGATTCGATTGTGTGTTTAATATATGTTCTAATAGAACCGATAATATTAGATTATAATTTGATTTCACATGTAGAGATTGAGAATCCTAGGTTTGAATAGATTTACTATAATTAAAAGGAGTTGATCGTAGCCTAAAACTTCCAGATTAGGGTCAAACCTAATAGAGGGATTCATAAATCGTTAAAGCAATCCTATAAACTTTAACCTGAATAATTCAGTTGAAAACCTTAGAATTAGTTGTTAGTAGACTCAAGGATAGCTATTAGCATACCACAAGAATCTTTATGGTCTAATAAATCAATGAAACAATTACATAATAAAAGACCAATCTGTTAAGATTTTTGGGAGATTCGAAGCCTAGACATTAACTTTCGATATCGATAAATTTCTAATTGGTTCCTTAATTCTCTGTTTAATTTCATAACCTATTTTATTTTACTTGCTTAATTTCAGTTTCATTTAATTAAAAATCTAAAATCAATCATTGGGCTAGATAATAGAGGAAGAGTAATTACTAGTATTCATCGTCTTCGAGGGATCGATCTGTACTTGCCAGTACTAGCTACAGCTATGTCATGCGCTTATAGTTAATTTAATATTGACTAGCTCAGAAAAAAAAAGTCAATCAATAGTAATCATAGTTAATATAAGAAAATGAACATTTAATTCTCATACAAATATAAAACTAAGAATAATATAAAGTACTTATAATGTTACAGTTGATTAAATTAAAATATCATATAATAAGAATAATATAGGTTCATAAGTATTATAATAAGATTTTGTGCCGAGAAACATAACAAAAGTAAAAGTGAAACTTAAAACAAAAACACTTACAGTTAAAAGTTTTATATTTATATTACATAAATATAATTTAACATATACATCAAATATAAGTGAAACTAAAAGAAAAGAAAAGAAAATGAAAAACTTATAACTTCATTCAATGACATATCTGTTCAAATAGTACTAGCCTCAATTTTCATTTAATACGAAGTTATCATCATTAGAGGAGTCTCATTATCACAATTATTCAAACTTATTGCACCAAATGATATGTCAATAATTTTTCATCCAAGATTATTTTCAGGTTATTATTATCTATTAAACTTTATTTATAGAACTTGGTTCCTCAAAAATCCAATATGCTAAAAGATCAACATGGTTAAGATAAATTGAATCTATAAAACTACTTGCTGTCTATTAAGTCGTAGTAAACAAATAAAATTAAGCTTTTAAAAAATTACAAAAAATTATATCCAACTTAATAATGATAATAACATATCTTTCTTGAAACTTTAAGTTATATCAAATAAAGAAGAAATCATTTAATCTTTTGTGTTTCAATCTATTTGCTTTTCTAGAATAGATGAATTCAAATGTGTCTCGATTCCTTTCACACTTAGTTACACTCAAATTGACTTAAAATTTAAATTGCACACTATTGTAATTTTGGAACACCACTTTTGAATTGGTATCACTAAACATCTATATGACAACAAAAGTAACCTTATAAACAAAACAAAGTAACAAAAGTAACCTTATAAACAAAACAAAGTCATGATTAATTTTAAATAATTAACAAACATGAAGAAATATATACCTAGATTAATTTTGTCTCCTTGATGTATTACAATGGACATCCCAAAATCAATACATACACCTTTATATACCGTCATTTGTGAACTAAGAATATCTTGTATCATCTCATATGAAATAATTATTATGATAGTTAATAGAATTTTCCTATTAACTTCAGCTTTCTTTGTAAAATATTATCTAAAATAGACACTATGATTTAGAAATACCCCAACAGCAAATAACAAAGAGTAAACTTATCTTTCCTATCTTTCATTAAGGAATACAAGTTAAGGTGTATATAAAAAAAGGTTTATTTTTTAGATTGGTTTTGATCGCTTCCTTTGCCCTCTCTATAGCATCATAAAAGTAATCAATTATTGCCTTCCCAATCACTAATAGCCAAATGAAGTACTCTCATTAAAGGATCACAAACTTGAATAACAAAATTGAAATTGAGACTAAAATTCATAATCTTCAAGAATAATTTTAAAAACCTTTATTCCAATATTAGACTTGACATGCTGAGATTCAACCACTTATCACTCGTAAAAATTTGTCTCAACTTCTTTATTAGAATAAAATACTAAAGTAATAAGAAATTAGTTGCAAATATTGTAATAACCCGAAAAAAGAGTCCCTACTATTAGCAAAATCCTTTTTTATCAAATTCAAATTCATGCATAATTATAAATGAACTTAGTAATTTTTCTCCCTTTCTGCATAGTTACATCAATGAAAAGAAAGTATATAGTATCTCTTATATTTTCTAACATTGGTTCAATATAACATGAAGTACAAGGAGTCCAACAGAAAGAATTATACGTACTTTGCAACTTTTAGCATAATTGTTAATTATAAACTGTATAATTTTTCAGACCCAACTTCATTCACAACTTCATCAAATATCTCAGACAAAGAATCATCATTTATTACAAGGTGATAAGTGCTTAGTTGCTCATATTTTTAGGTTTATGTTTAATGCATTTTGTTAGTTTATTTGAGTGTTTTTATTATTTTTGGTACTTAATTCATTCGTATGGTATTTCAGGTTGTAGTTCACTTATTTGAAGTAAAAGGAACAAATTGGAACAAGTTTAGGATGAATTGAAGCTATTTTGATTAAGTTATGAAGATGATGAAAATCAAAATGGGCACTAAAATGCCCTTGTTGATGCCCGTGTACATCAACATAGTCATATTTCTTGTAAAATAAGTGATGTTAAAATTTCAGAGAGTTACAGTAATCAACACACCCATTTTGGAGACAATAATCCTTTGTTGATGCTCTTATTAGAGACCAACATACTCGTGTTGATGCATAAATTCACATTTTGAGCTTATGTTCATTTTAGATTTAAGGGTTTCATAAGTTTTAATTAACACAACAATCAACACAGTTATAAAAGGAAAAATTAAGAGGAAAAATGAGAAAGAGGCTAGGGAAACACAAATTGACAAATGAAGAATAAGCAAGGAAACACATTTGGAGTAATTTTCATCGATCTAAAATGGATTTCTTAAAAATTAAAAGGGATTTCATTATGTTTCTTTTGATTTTACGGTTTCCCTTTAGTTTTGGTGTTATGTCTTCTATAGTTAAGAACTAAATCTTTGTTAGTACTTAGATTATATGAATCTCAAGATAGAACTTATAATAATTTTATTTTAATTTAATACATTCTTTAGTTTAATTGAGCTTTAACTATGTATTCTTTATTTTCATTGAATTAATATTGCAAGCATGTTGATTTATATATGATTTCATACAATCGAAATTGAGAAATCCTTTGTACGAATAAATCTAGAATAACTTAAAGGAGTTGCATGCAAATCTATAAATAGTTCGATATAAATCTTGTAGATTAGGGTTAAACCTAGTATTAAAATTCATAAATCAATTCATGTAATTCTAGGGGTTTCAACTAGAAAGAAATCTCAATTAATCAACTAGAATTAGACCTTAATAGTCTTGCGAAAGATATTAGCATATTCGAGGATTTTCCATAGTTCAACAAATTATAGATTAAATTGATTTGTAAAATCATAATTTCAAGAGAAGTCATAGTGGGATTCAAATTTTAAGTACCACTATTTTCTTCGATTGTTTCTTAGTTTAATCTTTGTTCTAGTTAGTTAATTGTGTTAATTTATTTTTAAAATAACTTTGAATTTGATTAATCATAATCACTATAATCTTCCACAATAGATAATAGAAAGACGATACATATAAGGATGGCAATGGGGCCAAGCCAGGCCCTAGCTATGACATCCCATGTTCAAGGTTAGACCCCAAAAGAATGAATTAAGAGTATAATGAGAAATTAGAAGTGCATTTCATGCTCATGCATCATAGTATATTCACACACATGAGAATATTTATTTTAGGACATATTATAATAATCGTACATGCATTCATTAACATTTTTTGGGTATTATTAATTGTTAAAAAATGCAATTAAAATGTTGATTGTGAATTATTTGCGTTAAAAATTTATTTGAATTAGTATTATTTCGAAATTTTTGGTAAATTTTAGGCAATTTTCGAAAATTTAGGATATTTTTGGACAAAAAAATATTGATAAATGGACCAATAATATCGTGACATATGGCAGCTTAAAGATGTGACAAATGGCTCACATACATGATAACACGTGGCAGCATATGCATAAGCCAAATGGCTTGTGTGTGTGTGTGTGGTGATAAGTGACAGATGTGAGACATGCACAATAGCCACGTAGGTGAAGCAAAAACCAATTCTGCAGCTTGTGTTGTTCTCCATTCAGTTTTGTCCAACACCAAAAACACTAAGTTACATTTGTTGAGAAATTGGCTTTTGAATCTTACCTCGAAGTAAGAATTTCATTACTTACAGAGTGTTTATTCTGTTATCCTTGGTTTTCTTCATCCACTGAGAACTTTATTGCTGGAATTTGAGATGAATCAAGTAAGTGGTTTTGACGATATTTTTATGGTATTTTGATAATGCATGAATTGGGTTGAAATACTGGTGATAATTAGAGTGAAATGAAAAAGATGCAGAAATTTATGAGAATGGATAAATATGGATACACTGTTTTGTTTTGGAGAAAACTTGTATGTTGGAAATATATACATGCATGAGAAGTTTTACAGTGTGGTCTCAGTGAATGACTTGGTGAGGATTTCAGGTCGTGAGTGTATCAAGATAGCAGTTAGAGTATCTGGAATTGAATATAAGATTTCTAGGTATTGGGTAATTTGAAAAGAAAGTGCAGAAGATGAAACAAATGTAGTGACAATGGAAAATACGCAGTAGTGAGAGAAAGCTTGTGTAAGAAATCGATTTTTAATATCTGATTATAAATTTGGTTTTGAGCAGTGTTGAGAATGAGTTCAGATGATATAGAAGTAAAATAAAATGGTAAAGGTAATTATACAAGCTAGTGATGAAGGATTAAGGAAAAATATTGAATTATGAACTAGAGTATCTGATCGAAACAGCTCTAAGGCTTTTGCTTATAACTTTTGCATCCGAACTCCAAATGACTTGAAACTTAGATCAATGGATTCCTAATACAGTTTTCGTTCTCTTCATAAAAAGTTAGAGCTATCTGAATTAAATTGAAAGTGATTGATAGGGTGAAAGTGTGGAAGTCTGCTGGAATGTTACGAACTAGAAAATTTTCATGAACGTGCTTTGGTATTCTGATTATAACTTGATATGTATATTTCAAAATAAGTTTATTGTTAGTTCAAATTAGAATAGAGACATAAGTCTACAACTTTCTTGAAGAAGTTGAAATTTTGATTCTGTCTCTAAGACTTTCAAATTTGGCATGAAACTGCATCATAGCTTAGCTGTAGCATTACCAAGGACAGAAATCATATCATGTGGTTATTGAATAAAATATATTGATTTAGGCAGAATTAGACTAAGACATCTTTACCAAAGTTGTAGCATATTTAATTATCTTTAAATTGGTATAAATTTTGTAATTTTTGGATATCTGAGTTGAAAGATATGAGTTGTACAATTAGAAAGTATGATCATGTACTAGCCAAATGTTCAAATATACATAGTCTGTGGTATTGTGAGCATAACTCATAGTATGTTGAATCAAATTAGATGATCTTGGAGTCATTAGAAACTTAAGAAATGGTTGAAAAATTTTCTAGAAGAAAGTGTTGCCTAATTTTGCCACTTACTTTATCAGATTTAGTATGCAAAACTGACCCGTATGTGTATTAGAAGAAAAATCTGAAGTGGTCAATGAAATTGTTTTGACATTGTTTTGTTTTGGTCCAATTATCAATATACATGGTATTAATTAGGGATTTGATATCTGAATGAATTGTTCATAAGGATCACAATAAAGTACCCCAGAATTGTCATTGAACATGCATTGTGCATATTTTATATAAGTACATGTGCATAACGGAATACTTACATTAATGCAAAAATGTGATTGATTGTAAATGTGTTGTGTATGTTTTAGAGGAGAACATCGGGAGCCATTGTTAGACCATCTAGGCAATAGATTCTTGGAGTGTACTGTGAGTCAACCTAGATGAATTTCCTAGGATTGTTTTAATTTAATTTATTAAGTTTCCAATTATTAAACTGTTGAGATTGTTTCTAAATTCCGGACCTAAAGTCTGAGGAGTATATATATTTGAGACTGTATTGGAAGTGTTCTGATTTGTTTTATGATTATGATTGTATTATGCTATGTGAATTCTCAACAAAAGTTGAATACCGGACTAGGTGTGATGACTGTGAAAACTTTGTCTGAGCATTTATATAAAATCGTGGTATATGACATACTCAATATTTGATGCATTTCATAAATGCATGCTCAAATAAAGGTGTTGTGACTTGAGTAGATAGTTTAAGGCACTTTCATGTAGAGCTTTGCTCCGAGATATATGTTTCTGCGCGTAGAGCTATGCTCTGTGATTCTGTTTTGACTGAGCCCTATGGGCCAATATTTGTATAAGTATGTGATAGGCACTCAGTCACAACAATAAGAACGAATATAAGTCTCATTCATATAGCATTCATATAAGACTGAAATTCTTTGAATGATTTGCAAAGCTGTAATGAGTGACCATATGATATGCCATGTTCTGTGAGTCTCTGAATAACAAATACATGTCCTGAATGAATATCGTGTGTTTATAATCCGATGAAATCATCAATGATGGTTCACTCATTGAGTTCGCAAAACTCATTCAAAAAAATTGCAATGTTTTCTTTTTCAGGTACGAGACAGGAGACCTAGTTCCTTAGTCAGGACTTAAGGAAACTTTTGGATAGAAAAATGGCTCAGAGGTCTGTCAGCTGGCACCAGAAGTGCTGTAGCATTTATTTTGTAGTTTTGTTAGAACCTATAAGAGGTTTTGTACATATGTGTATGATGGAAATAGTGTAAGATTTGTGAATGAGTTTTAAAATGTAGTGATATCTGATTATGTTAGATGATGCCATGTGAAAGTTGAATTTGTTTTTGCTTTAACATGTCATCATCATAGGATATGTACTTGAATATTCAAATGTTTGGGTATGTATCTTCTGGCTGTAAGATGTTGCATTTTTGGTATCAGAGCATAGTTTGGCATCTTTAGGGACAAATATGAGTTGAGATATGATAAATAG
>JAOTAY010000002.1:35431618-35445145 GCA_025629805.1 Erythroxylum baracoense | reverse complement strand
TGGTATTGTGAGCATAACTCATAGTATACTGAATCAAATTAGATGATCTTGGAGTCATTAAAAACTTAAGACATGGTCGAACAATTTTTCAGAAGAAAGTGTTGCATAATTTTGCCATTTACTTTATGCAAAATTGACTCGTATGTGTATTAGAAGAAAAATCTGAAGTGGTCAATGAAATTGTTTTGACATTGTTTTATTTTGGTCCAATTATCAATATACATGGTATTAATTAGGGCCTTGATATCTAAATGAATTGTTGATAAGGATCACAATAAAGTAACCCAGAATTGTCATTGAATATGTATTGTGCATATTTTATATAAGTACATGTGCATAACGGAATACTTACATTAATGCAAAAATGTGATAGATTGTAAATATGTTGTGTATATTTTAGAGGAGCACATCAGAAGCCAGTCGGACATCGCCGGACCATCCAGGCAATAGCTTCTTGGAGCATACTGTGAGTCAACCTAGATAAATTTCCTATGATTGATTTAATTTGATTTGTTAAGCTTCCAATTATTGAACTGTTGTGATTGTTTTTGAATTTCAGACTTAAAGTCTGAGGAGTATATATTTAGGACTGTATTGGAAGTGTTCTGAATTATTTGATAATTCTAGTTGTATTATGCTATGTGAATTCTCAACGAAAGTTGAATGCCGGACTTGAGTCCGATGATTATGAAAATTTGACTATGCTTTATACATGAGTGTGATAAGTGGTAAATTCTAAATTGATGCATTTCATAAAATGCATGCTCAGATAATGACGTTGTGACCGCAGTGGCCAGTATCAAGCGCTTGCAAGTAGAGTTTTGCTCCGCGATATATGATTTAGCACGTAGAGCTTTGCTCAGTGATATATGTTTCTGACTGAGCCTAATAGGCCAATATTTGTATATGTGATAGGCACTCGGTCACAACATTAATAATGAATGTGGAGTCTCATATGCATCTGTATGTGTTTATATATGATCGCATTGATGAAATGATGTGCCATGACAGTGTGAGTATTTGAAATATTCATGTTCTGTATGAATAATTATGAAATATGTAATTTGCGTATGTGAATCCGGTGAAATCATCAATGATGGTTCACTCATTGAGTACGCAAAACTAATAAAAAATTGCAACGTGATTTTTCAGGTACGAGACAGAAGACTTAGTGTTTGTTCTAGATTAGAAGAACTTTTTTGACTAAATTATGGCTCGGAGGTTTGTCAGCTGACGTTAGAGAGTTATAGCTTTTATTTTGTAGTTTTTGCTAGAACGTGTATGAGGTTTTGTAAATATTCGTCTAATAGAAACATTGTAGACTTTATGAATGAATGCAATGAATGATTTTAAAATGTGATGCCTTCTGATTATGTTAGATGATGTTGTGTAAGTTGGATTTGTTTTTGCTCTAACATGTCATTATCATAGGATATGTACTTGAATATTCTTGAATGTTTGGGTATGCACCTTGTGGTAATGGGATGTTGCACTAGCCATTCCTGGCCTGAGCAACCTGTGGCTCGGCCCAACTTTATGTTTTTTAAAAATATTTTAAAAATGACATCGTTTTGTACCTTTTCGTCGAACCACAAGTCAACCCAGGTTGGGACAATCTCATCCCCAACCCAACCGGTGGCCCGTGACCTAGTCAACCCCAACCGAAGTTAGGTTGGGTCAGGCTAGGCTGGGCGGGCAAAGCCACATTTTCCATCCCTACGTAATTAATGATAATTCTAGTCTTTATGAATCGACACGTATTCATCAGTGCTAATTATAGCTATACCGAGTGCTTGTGATTAAAATAACTCAATTACAAAGCCAAATGCATCAATGAACTTCAAAAATATCATCCCTTCAATAGAATAAACTAAAAAAATTGATAAGAGACTCATATCTTTTATTTGTCTAACTATTATACATGATTGAATACTTATAAGTTACCCAAGTCATTTTTTAATTAAAAACTTTTTAATTTACAAACAAAACTGTTTAAAAGATTACCTTTATAGTCATCAATTGAAGTCACTTTATATTATAAAATCATAAGAGGTAATAACATCCACTATAAGCTAGTAATAATAAGACTAAGTAGCATTAAATAATAAATGTGCATCATAGTACGATTTTGTTATTGTCATATCTACATAATGAGTTGTAAGTACTAGGAATTGAAAATTAAGCTCTAAGAGTTGTTTGTGGAGCAAAAAAATTAGATACATATTTTCTTCTTTTTTCACATCCGTTGCAACAATCCTTTCTTATTGGATAATAATATCACATTCAACATTGTCAATATCATCCTAATCACAGCAAAAAGAACTTTAACTATCAATTTCGTATTTTAGTCTTTGCTTTTATTCTTTCTCATTTCGATACTCTTCAAGCAAAATTTTCTTCTATTATTTTATATCATAGCTAACTTTCTTATATAAAATTGAATGTTTCTTTAGCTATATCACTTTTGATTATAGCTAAATGTTTCTTTAGTCTAACAATTCTACTGTTTTTCAAATATATGTTACAATATAAACAAATAATACAGCTCTTCATACCAAAGACCTAATCTAACACGATACCAAATTGAATCATCAATTCTTCCCAAAACGACTAAACTATTATGAATACTTAAAACTTCCCTTTATTTATTTGTTATATAGAAAAACTAATAATTAAGAATACCAAAAGATAATAATTGACAAATAAAAGTTAATTCATAAGGTTGAGACGAATGCCAAAGATATTCACATTCAAGATATAAGACCAATTGGATAGGCACAACCTAATAACAAATTCCTTCATGCAAATTCCAGCCTATTCCAATATCTAATTTTCAAAAATGATAGATGTACACTTCCTGGTGTCAGTTTTCCTTGAAAAGTAGACAAAAGCAAGCTTTTCTACAATTATTGTATTATAAATTGATGTTTACTACTCTACCAGTTCACTTTTGAGTCACATGTAAATACTAATATTTAGGTGCATTTATCACTCAGATTAAATGAATAAGCATCCTTTCAAGTGTAGGACTACGGACACCATTTAATCATATAAAAGAATTCTAACTCCAAACCCACGTAATTGGAAACATACATTCAGTCTAAGCTTCAAGTTGAAGCCACAATTCAAGATAAAGCTTAAGACTTAGAGTGGAGACTAAAGAGCACTGAATCTGTAATCACTGGCGGCGCCGAATAGCCTGAGAAGACAAGAGGTTGAAGGGTAGAGATACTCACAGCGAAGAGCTTGTGAAGAGTAGACTCAGTAGAGGACAGTGAAGTGATGACATAAAGGAGGCTCGACACCGACGGAGAGGAGGCGATGGTAAAGCAGAGAGTGTAGACCTATGGTGAGGAGACAGGGCAGAGAAGAGAGATGGGGCTTCCTTAGTGAGGAGACAACCGAGTGGCGGGAGGAGAACTTGAGACAGCGGTGAAGGGTCCGATGAGGATAGGAGATGAAACTCAAATCTAGAATAGCTTGTGAGAGTAAAGGGTTAAATTTTAGGATAAATTTGAAAATTTTGTAATTTCTAAAATTTACATTTTAGATTAGCAATTTGACCAATATTTTTTATACTGTTCAATCGATTAGTACCAGTGTCCCGTACAAAACAATATTTTCTGGTATCGGCGTATGTCAGCCAGAACGGTGAGCTATTCTACACTTCGATAAGAAGTAAGACTCACAGTCGGCAGACGAAATAGCCATTAACTGCGTTCTATGTTTTCCTGAGTAGTCATTAAGATAAAATGGGGTGGGCGCTGAGTCTGAGTAGTCCTAGTAAAAACTGAATAAAACAGAAGAAGAAGAGGAGGAGCAACAGTGAAGCCCTTCTATTTGGGTTCCACGTTGAACCCACATTGAGTCCTCGACTGACACGTTTGCCAACATTAGAAACCTCAAACTCCAGGTGGTGGGGTGCATGGTGGATGACTCTTCAACTCAGCCAAAAGTCAAATTTATCCTTCTCTCTCTCTGTCTCCCTTGAAACTTGAAAGTAACGATTACTATGAAACATCATACAATTTTCCGGAAAACCCAAATTAACCTCGATTATTGCACAGCATGACCCTTGCCCCTAAGCATCCTTAAAACCTCATTGACATTGCTGCGCGTAAACATGCAAAAGTCTACACATCATTCATCCCACCTAAAAATCTCTCTGTCTTTTTTGAAGAATATCACTTGTGTTGGCATGGCACTTATGCATATATAAGCCTACCCTCTTTACAATAACTTATACCCTAGCTTTAAGATGTGTAATCAATTCAACTTTCTTTTTGTGAAAAAGAAATGAATAAGAAAGTTGGAGAGAGGTTCTCTGAGATTTTTGAGAAGTGGGTGTATCAACTTGATGAGTATCCGCAGCAACTACTTAGGGTGTCAAGCCAGCAAGTTATTAGTGAGCAAGAAGTACAACATCTGGTGTCAAAGGTGACACAGCATTACAAGGAATATTACACCCTTAAATGGGCGTCCGCACACGACGACGTCCTTGCCTTCTTCTGTCCAACTTGGATGAGCCCATTAGAGAAGGCGTATTTGTGGATAACAGGGTGGAAACCTTCGATGATGTTCAAGCTCCTGGAGTCGATGAGAACGACTGGGTTTCCGGGGCCGAGTCTAACAGAGTTAACTCAGGACCAGCTGACAAAGATCGAGCAATTGAAGATGAAAGTACGATCGGAGGAAGAGAAGGTGGAGAGAGAAATGGAGAGGCAGCAGGTGGCTTTGGCGGACCGAAAGATGGTCGAGTTGGCTCGGTTAACTAGCCAAGTCAGGAACAACGGTGACTCAGTCGGCGACCGCGTGGAAGGGTTAGTGGAGGTGGCGTTGAGTGGACTAATGGCAGGTTTAGAGAGGGTTATGAAAGCAGCAGATTGTGTCAGATTGAGGATTTTGAAGGGTGTTTTGGATGTTCTTAGCCCACTTCAGAGCTTGGAGTTCTTGGCTGCTTTTAGTATGCTTCAGCTACAGCTCAGGCACTTGGGAAAAAGAAGTTATAGTAATGTTCAACTATTAGAAGTTTAGTTTGTGTTTCTCCATGTAGGCTTTTGGGTTTGTCTTCGGTTTTTGCTCCTACTTAGGAAGTTAAATTGGTTGTCTTGTGTACTTCTTTTGTAGGCTTGACTCAATTTTGGGTGGAAACTATCTTGAACAGAAGAAACAGTCTGTGAAAACACAAAGGTCTTGTTTTATTCCAAACCAGCCCTGGCTTCTCGCTGTGCTTGTCTTGCTTCTTAGTTTTCGTATCTTGTCCTGTAAGAAGTTCCTTATGTTCTCAAACCAACTAAACAATTCACAAGTTATTATTAGAATGTCACGTAGTTAAGCAGTACTTGAAATTTAAATATGATGACGTATCACATAATGACGTACATCTTACCAATTAAGTATAATGACGTAATAGTCAGTCTTCGTTAGTAACCAAATTTAGAACTGTACTTTGTGCAAATGCATAAAATAAATAAATAAAATATGAATTACCTCTATAAACATATCAAATGTTATTTTTATTTGGATTTTGTATCTGTCTATCTTTTACATGTGCTTGTTTTAATCACATATAATAAGATTTAAGCATCAGCTTTCCTCCAATTGTTAGTGTCTTTTTAATATGATAGATGGCTAAAATTTTGCAGCATTCCTATTCGAGCAGAGGCATCCATCCGAGCTTAGATTTGGTGGGATATGGCAGGAAATGAACACCGACTCAAGCAGCTGATTGATTGCAAATACTTAGTGCGTACGCATTTGGTTACATTCTGCAGTTTCGGACTTGGGCAATGAAATGATTCACATTACAGCTGTACGGTCATTAGACTTCACGTGACTAAGGATTGCACGAGGTCTTTATAAGACGACACTTGGCATTTGACAAGCATTCTCAATATGCCAACTTTGTCTGAATATTGCATCGATATCCCAGAACAGACTGGTTAAAGAAATTATTAAAGTTTCCAGGTTTTGCTACCAAAAATGGGCTATTTTGGATTCATCCTCTGTATTCATTTCATTGGCATGTACAAATGCGATTATGAAGCTCCTCGTACACCATGAAATAGTACCAACAAATTACAAGAGAGATCTCCAGTTTGGTTACCAAGGGCCTAATCCAGTTAGTCAACTGCTAATAAGATATGAAGGATTAGTTCCAAGAACACCGCCAACCTAAGTATAGGAATAAGCCTCACAATTAATATTGTTCACTAGGACCACCATCCTAGTGCTATATGTTAGTATTTGTACACCACAAACTTCAATAGTGAAACCATACATTTGGACCATCTGGGAGTATGATAATCCTTAAAGAAACAATATATATCACACATTCTTGTTGCAATGGAATGGCAGGGATAAGTTGGAACAAAAGAATTGAATCAAACGAATTATAGGGCAGTTTAAGACCAAAGAGACAAAAAGAGGGGTGAGAAGTTGACGGTAATTGGTGGTGTTGTGTGGTGGGGAGATCACCAGTTCAAAAGCTAATCAATACACAGAGAATGAGAGAGACGTGACTTACAACACAGGAGAAGAGAGTCATGAATGAACTTTAAGTTGCCTCCACAGATAAAATCTCAAGTTCAGCCCACCATAGGGGAGAGAGTCTTGGAGTTGCTTGCTCGGGAGAGATGGCAATTACTTCCCTCAATTTGGAAGTGATCTCCTTCATTGTTGGTCTCTTCCTTGGATCTGGATGGATACATTCTTGGATAACTTCGCAGATCACGTCAAGTTCATTGTTTTTGAAGGACTTAAGTGTTGGGTCAATCATGTAGCTGATGCTGCGCTTGTCATTCAAATATTCAGCAGCCTAAAAGTTTATGATTGTATCTTTGGTCAGACACTAGCCATCCCAGTAAATCGGAGGCATATTCAGATGAATGGCAGAGCACAGAATTAAAAGAAGTTCTATCACAACCTACCCATTTCTCAACAGGCCCTTGCTCTTCTGAGTATGGAAGCTTTCCAGAGATTATTTCCAATAACAAAATCCCAAACCCGTACACATTTGTTTCTGGATCAGCAAGCGGTGGCAGAGTAGAATGTTCTGATTCATTGTCAGATGATATCTTACGTTTTGATGCAGCTGGTGCGGAGAAACAAATCTCAGCAATCTGAAGGAGGAAACATAAAGAACATGTAAATTAGCAGAAAGAGTAGCCAAAGATGAATCATCGAGGGGGAGAAGGACGTACCTTAGCAGCATAGTCATCAGTTAAATAGATATTATGCGTATTCAACGTTGAATGTGCTACAGGGGGATTCAGATCATGATGCATATACTGAAGGCAATAAGCAGTTCCCATGATGATCCTCATCCTTGCAATCCAGTCAAGATGTTCCATTTCTTTAACTGAAAAGACAAACTCTCAACCTTTACCACTACAATGTTTGACTAAACCTGAAATAAATATTCCAGGTTGAGTATTACCATGAAGATGCTCAAAGAGGCTTCCATTTGGAGCATATTCAAACACTATCATCCTACAGAAAGGTTCATTCTCTTCACAATATCCAAGTAGATTGGCGAAGTTCTTATGGTTAACTCGTGATAGCATATCAATCTGCAATATACCAAGAAAAACAGGAAGAGTAAGAAAGTCAACCAAAAAGTTTTGATTAAAGCAAAATAAAATTTGTTAAGTAGGGAAATGAAAAAAATGCAGATCTCAAAATTATAGCATCTATTTTTAGGGTGTCATATCTTTAAATTAGCCAACATAAGGGGACCGACCTTTTTCCTATAAGCCATCTCTGCATTCCTTGACCAGTCCTTGGAAGAAGTAATCGCCGTTGATACAACAGCTATCTCAACTCCACTGGATAGTGTTCCCTTGTACACAGTGCAACCATCAAGAGTTTCAATAATGTTGCTGAAATCCTCACATGCAGTTTCCAGCTCTTGTCGATTAAGCTTTGGAACCCCTGGACATCAAGATTTAAATATTGAAGATAGTTTAACAATTGAAGCAAGACTAAACCTAAGCTGGGTGTCTAAAGCCAAAGGTGTTACAACAAAATGACAAATCAAGTGGTTAATCATAATCAATTTGAAGTTCATTATACGGATTTCATATTGTCTTTTCAAAGTATCAGATAAATAACCTGTGACAAATCTTCTCTGCAACTGTCCACTCAGTCCAGTCTTCCAAGGACCGATGGTTGTTGCTACTCGCTTCCGGAAAACAAAGAACAGACCAGCAAAAACAATGAGCAAGACAGCAACAATTGGAATCATTAAGAAATAAATCCATGTATTTCCTGAAGACGCAGACTGTGGTTTAGTTCCCGTCCCGACAGCCTCACTTGAGGAGTTGGTTTCTTTTGGTGGAGAATCAGCTGGAGGAGACAGAGGCTTCTTTTTGGCATTTGGCACGGCTGGGAAGGACCCACTACTTCGGGTAGTTGGAAGCGCAATGATCTGTTGAGAGGCTAAGCCACCACTAGCAGGTGTAGCTGCGAGATTAATAGACTGATCAAATAGTCTACGGCGAGCAAAATTGACAATTTCTACATTTTGGACCAAGTATGGCACAGATGAACCTGCTCAGTGCAAAAATTAGGTCATTGTCTCTCCATGTATAATTGTTTCTGTTCTATAAGCCATGATTGGAGAAATCATTTCTACTCACTTAATGGCTTATCACAGCTACTGTCTCCAAAGCCATTTAGAAAATGCTTTCCAAGTTTAAACCTAGTAAGAAAGGATGAACGATTTCAGAAAGAAGAAAGCAATAGAGCCCATTATGATGTAAATATAGCACATATTGATCTCTAACATCAACAAAGACAAGAATGTTAACTCCATACTGTTGCAGCCGTAAGGAGTTGAGATAATCTGTTAAAGCTCCTTTAATTGGAATTATAAAAGAACCAGCTCTGTTCAGTCGTTTCAGACCACTCTGCCACATGCTGTCAAATAGACACAGTAAGATCAAAAACATAGAAGAAGCTTAACTGCCTTCATCATCAATCACAGTAAGCAAACTAGAAAAAGATAATTCAAGCATGGGCAGACAAAACCAAATTAGAAGAAGCTAGTTGGACTTCCAAATGATTGTGCACTGAATTTGCGCAGCCTAAACATTTTTCAGGAAATGATAGTGAGATTCATTTAAAGATAAACAGTCACAGCATCACCATTTTCGAAACTCAACATTCTGTTCTGTTTAAAATCACCTTCTGCTAAATTTTTTAGTCAGAAAGCTTCAAGAAGTTAACATTATTCAATACGCAGATCCAGAAAATTTAGAAGGAAATTAGAGCTTTAATATGTTTGATCATATGAGACATAATTGATACTCAGATTCAAAGTGCTAAAGAAGGAACTTGAATGGGATCTCAGTTTAAAAAGAATCAACTGCACACATAGAAGATCAAATATCTTGTATAATTCCTGATTGACTCATTCTGACCTTAGTTTATGAATCATAGTAAAAAGGGAACAATTTGAAAGAAGCACTTACCAATGCCCTAACTTTCGATTTACACAGCTGATTCTAGTGGGTGCTGCAGATGCAAGGTCTTCATCAAATTGCAATTCAGAGAGCTGGCTAAGATTCCTTATCTCGGGAGGAATGCCACCCTCAATATTATTGTCACAAAGCAACCTATGAGGAGAGACTACCTCAACAGAGATAAAAAAAGACATAATGTCCAGCAGTTTAAACAATGAAAGCTAACTCACAAGCAGTTCAGTGATGTTAATTTTCCAATTTCTACTGGTACCGTTCCACTTAGGCTATTATCCCTTAAGTCCAGTAATTCCAGTTTCGCGAGTTCTCCAATCTCTTTAGGAATGGTACCAGAGAAATGATTCTTGAAGAGAATACTGTTAATGAAAACAAAAAAGGAATTATAAAGCTAAATTAGATTGGCATGCAGCAATCTGTGATTCTGTATAGTATATAACGGCGTAAAAAGAATGCAAAATGATGAGATTATTGTGTAAAGATCCTCAAAGTTAATAAATCTAAAACACCATCTCAAGAAATATCAAAATCAATTATGAGGCATACAACCAAAAATTATGATAGAATCTAACATCAAACAGAGCATTGTTCAGATACAACTCGAGGAAACAAGATTAACAGATAGTATAAAGACCATAATATCAGATTTGCGTCGTACAGAATTTATACTTGATACAAGATAGGACTTCAGCTGAAAATGGAATACAAAATGGGAATTGCAATGCCGTGAAAGCAAGATCTGAGAGGAAAAGATGATACTAAGCAGGCCAGTTGAAAACAAAATGAATTATCATGCGCGCAATAATTCAGAAAAAACCTGAACAAGATGAAAATGCAGGTTGAATGACTAGATCCATAGATTACACAACCAACTAGCCTAAGAAATTAAGCGAATCATAATGGAATGCCAAAGGGAAGATAGGGCAGGCTCCAATTGATGAAGATGTTGATAATGGAAAACCATCTAAGCTCCATGATATAATTGCTAAAAGAAAATTTGATGCTACACTAATCAAGCAGCAATATCTAGTAATATAGCCTACATGTCTAGCCCCACATACACAAACTCTAACTTTCTTAAGCACTACATCATTACAGAAAACAATTGAATAACCTCCCAAAGGAAATTTTCTGAAGCAGCATCAATATATGTGTTTGTGTGTGGAATCAAAATCAAGAGATGTAAGCACATCATTGTGAATGGAAGAGTCAGTAAAATCCCAGTCTTTAATCAATTTTAAGAAACATCAAAGTCATGAATCCTTACAGGGATCTCAAGTGAATAAGTTTTCCAAGCTCAGGTGCCAATGTCCCTTCCAAAGATTGGCTGTTGAGATCCCTGAAAGCATACAACAGAAGATTAATTAACTTCATTGATCAGTTTCCACCCATGTAAAATCCAAGACCAAGAAGTTCTACAATCAAATAGTAGTATATCATTCCATCAAAGATGCAACAAAATCATCATTTGTAATAATTCCACTAACACTACGAAAATTCCTTTATTCCAGAACGCTCTATGGTAAAGATGATGCTTGAATATCTCAAACGAACACTCAATAGCAAGAGTGTAAAAACTCTATCAAGTTAAACAACAATGGGGACTTACAGTATCCGCACTTTATCAGCTACACAATGAACACCAGACCATGAGCAAGGATTGCTGTCACGGGGATTCCAATCAGAAAAGGCACCAAACGGATCAGAATTCACTCTGGCCCGGAAGGCCAGCAAAACCAGTCCTGCATTCGTAGACGCATTAAATTTACATATCAGAATAGCACCTTTCGTATGCTAACAAGGTACATCATTACAGACAAAAGAGTACACAAAATTTACCCTCATCATTAAGCGACCAACACCGCTGAAATTTAAGACCAATAATCAAAACCAAGAAGATTAAAACATTAAATCCAATTAGCTGCCATCTAACCCCCATTGCTTGATGGACCAAATAGGACAGTGGAGGTGGTAGCAACAATAATATCTACCCCCAGCCAGGACTCTATGGAATATCGCCGGGTTTCCTACTCAAAACCAACCCCCTTCAACTCACAACAATCATACCAGCGACAGCAAAACCAACTTCTGTTACAATACCCAGATTGACGCTTTTAATTTACATAAACTACAAATTTACAGAACTACGTTACAATCAAGCGGAAAGCTTCGACTTTTGACGAAGATGATCACATCAGGGTCCCTCATATTTACTTTTAACGTATCTCTGATAGACTCTTGACTCCAAAAACCGCATAAGCCGGGTCGCCAGGCTTTCGTTTTCAATTAGGCTCCGCGCTGGAAAACCATGCAAGAGAGAACAACGAGAGAATGTAAATAAGAACAAATAAGCAAGGGGCTATAATGGACATGGTCCACAAACATAAAGATAGAGACAAGAGAATCGAGGAATGCCCTCGGCAGCAAGCAATCCAAAAGAAAAGGCAAAAGGGCACGGGGGATTACCATAGAAACATGGAGAAAAGACGTGTGGTTGCTGCTTTTGCTGTTGTTGAGGCAAGTAAGTTGATATTTTGGTTGGGACTATGAATATTGTAATTGATTTTCTTTTCTACCAAACGAGAAGGATTGAAATATATCTTCAAGAGAAAGGAATGTAACGAAATGGTGGGGGTGAAGAAAAGCTTGATGGATAGATCGGTAGAGGCTGGGGAAAAAAAAAAAGGCAGCAACTAAAAAAAAAAGAAACCAAGAATCTTTTTAACCCTTTTTTTTCTATTACTGCCTTTTACAGGAAGATCTCAGAGGATCGCTTCGACCATCTTGAGCCGCGTTTTTCTTAACAATTTTACGTCGCTTTCCCAGAAACTCTTTCGCTTTCTTCTCTCTCAGTTATCGAAATATAATCTCTCTCTCTCTCTCTAACCCCCACCACATCCACCAGCCACCCCCACAACCTGTGTGTTGTTTCTGTTTTTCATTTTTCCTTTTTCTTAATTTCGATCATTTATGTTTATTCCTCTCTTTTTTTAGCGAAGAAGAGACTTTCGTGGGCCCCGTTGCTAAGCATGTTCGTGCCTGCCTCTATCTTAAAATCAGATCATTGAACCGATTATAACCCAAAAAAAAAAGATTTAAAAATTCAATTAATAATAAATTATTATAAAAATTGGTATATAATAAATAATAAATAAATAATAAAAATTACAAGAACAAATAAATATGTAGTATAAAATAAAATAGTTTATAAATAATAATTAATAATTCAATTTAATTAAACAAACTTATAATAACTATTTAAAAATTTTTAATTAAAATATAAAGAGGTAAACAAAGAATCTAAATATTGGCAAATATAATTTATTAATGAGAATAAATAAATTTAATATTTTTAAAGATAAAAATACTTATTTATTTTTAACAATTATAATTTAAAACAAATGTTTAATTATATTGATTGATTTTTTCTCATAAAAATTATAAATATAAACTAAATTAAAAATCAAACTGATTCATATTTATTTTGGTGAAATTGGTCAATCAAGTCTGATTTCAAAATCGTTACATTATTACGACAATGGTACGCCAAAGGGGCATTTGTTATTTGTCTGATATTTGCTGTATATGCCTTTACGTGTTGGAAAGAAATGAGAACAAAGTTAGAGCTTTCGAAACTAACCGTCACTTTCTGAATGCACTCTGAAGTCTCAAGAGTCAAGAGTCAAGACCCAAGTCTCACGCAACTTCCTTAGTGACACTGTCGCTGTCGTTTCCCGTTAATCTGACCGTTTCTCTCCTTGCTTGCCAGTCCAATCTTGTCATTGTCATTTGCCATCAATGTCACCGTTTATCTCATTGTCTCCTCTCCCCACTCTGTGCAAGGTAATTTGTTGAAAGTTGAAACTTCAAGTTGTTGTTACTGTTTTCCAATGTAAATTCGTTAAGCGTTAGGCATTAAGAATAAATATTGTTTTGTTATGAAAACATTATAATTGTATTATGACTGATTAATTCTTAACCCTGAAAACAATACAGGTAAATATTGATGACATATCCCAACACTGTGAATAGTTTAAAGTTAAACAGC
>JAOTAY010000002.1:35393155-35408022 GCA_025629805.1 Erythroxylum baracoense | reverse complement strand
TCAATGAGTTGATGGGATATGCTACTGCTTTGATTCCTACTGAAGAAGATAAGTGTAGAAGATTCGAAGATGGGCTGGACATGGAGATCAGGACAAGATTAGTAATCTCCAACCTGAGTAGTTTCACTGAGTTGAGAGCTGCTTCGATCAGAATTGAGCAGCTATTGAGAGAGGGACAAGCAGAGTCTGGGCTAGGGTCCAAATTGAAGTCGTCTAGTGAGATTCAAAGTGGTTATGGTAGAAGATTTAGTAAGAGCCAGAATCGAGCTTTCAGACCATGAACTGGATCAAGACAGTAGGGATTAAGAAAGAGGGGTGGTTTTATATAGTCTAGCAGTGCAAGAGGTACAGCACAGAGTCAGTTACCCCCTTATGAGCACTGTAGGAAGAAGCACGGTGGTAAGTCCTGGAGATTGTCTGGATCTTGCCTTAGATGCGGCTCCTTTGACCACCAGATTAGAGATTGTCCTGCTGCCATGGGAACTCAGTTTGGTATGAGTAAGAGATCTAAGAGTGATGCTATAATCCGGAAGAGTCGATGTAGTGGGACTGGATAGAGAGGCCATGGGAGAGGCAGAGTTACTCTGGGAGTCCTTCTGTCAGGACTGAGGTGCGGAGTAGCAAACCATAGTCTCATGCCTGAGTGTATGCTATAACTAGGCAGGAGGCTCAGGACTCTTCAGATGTCGTTACAGCTGCGCTACTTATTTATTATCATGAAGCATTTGCATTGCTAGATCTAGGATGTACGCATTCCTTTATCACACCACATATGGCATCTAGGCTATATTGTAATAGAGAGTTATTACAGTATGGATTAGAGGTGAGTAAACTAATAGGTAGTACTACAGTTATAGGAGAGGTCTAAAAGAGATGCTTGATTCGGATTGATCAGACAGAATTAGAGGCAGACTTGATTATACTACAGCTGAGAGAGATAGATATTATCTTAGGTATAGATTGGCTCACTACTCATAGGGCTATCATGGACTGCTATACCAAGGAGGTAATGCTAGAATCTCCTAGTCAGTCGAGAGCAGTTTTCAGAGGAATTAGTCAGGCAGTGCCAGTCAAATTGATATCATTTATGAGTGCATTGAGGATGATGCAAGATGGCTGTGAGGCCTATTTGGCCCACATCATCGATACTCAAGCTGAGCAAAATGTGCAAGACATTCCCGTGGTTAGGGAATTCCTATATGTGTTTTCTGCTGAGTTATCTGGTTTTCCTCCAGATTGGAAAACAGAGTTTACAATTGACTTAGTTCTGAGTGCTGTTCCTATATCCATTCCTCCTTATAGGATGGCACCTAAAGAACTAAAGGAGTTGAAGGCTCAGCGACAGAAGTTGCTGGAAAAGGGTTTCATTAGACCCAGTGTTTTACCTTGGGGAGCTCTAGTTTTGTTTGTAAAAAAGAAAGATGGGACTTTAAGGTTATGCATTGATTATAGGCAACTGAATCAAGTGACAGTGAAGAATAAGTACCCGTTGCCTAGAATTGATGATTTGCTTGATTAGTTACAGGGAGCTCAAGTATTCACTAAGCTAGATTTGAGATCGGGGTACTAAAAGTGCATTCAGAAGTAGGTACGGGCACTTCAAGTTTTTAGTAATGCCGTTTTAGTTAACTAATGCCCCGACAATATTTATGGCCTTGATGAATAAGTTGCTTGAGCCCTACCTAGACCACTTTGTGATAGTGTTTATCGATGATAGTTTGGTGTATTCCAAGAATAGAGAAGAACGTGCTAGACATTTAAGGGTAGTACTACAGATTATGAGGGAGAAACATTTGTATGCCAAATTCAGTAAGTGTAAATTTTGGCTGGATCAAGTAGTGTTTTTGGGACATATAGTGACTGGACAAGGCATACAGGTAGATCCAAAGAAGATAGAGGCAGTGATGAATTAGGAAGCTCTGAGAAATGTATCAAAAATTTGAAGCTTCCTAGGATTAGCTAGATATTACCAGAGATTTATCGATGGGTTTTCTTTGATCTCAGCCCGTCTAACAAAACTTCTGAGGAAGAACGTAGTATTCAGATAGAATGAGGAATGTTAGAAGAGCTTTAAGGAGCTGAAGCATCGGTTGACTACAGCACCGATGTTGACTATTCCATCAGGGACCGGTGCATATGTGGTATATAGTGATGCTTCACATCAAGGATTGGGATGTGTATTGATGCAGTATGGCAAGGTGATCACCTATGCATCGAGAGAATTAAGGTCTCACAAGATTAACTATCTGGCACATGATTTAGAGCTTGCTGCAGTTGTCTTTGCTCTAAAGATATGGAGACACTATCTATATGGAGAGACATTCCAGATTTATACAGATCATAAGAGTTTGAAGTATCTGTTAAGTCAGAAGGAGTTGAACATGAGACAAAGAAGATGGATTGAGTTATTAAAGGATTATGACTGCACGATTGAGGACCACCCAGGGAAAGCTAATGTGGTCACTGATGCTTTGATTAGTAAGTCTAATACCAGTACTGCTTAGATTCAGTTATTAAGGTTACCAAACTTAATTCATTTGAGAGCTCTGAATGTGGAATTGAATCTGGAGTAAGATAAGGCATTGATCACTATGCTAAAGTTGAGACTGATATTACAAGATAGAATTAGAAAAGTCTAGAAAAAAGATCCTAATATGGTGAAGCTTATAGAGAAAGTGAAGATGAGTCCGAATTTCGATTTTGAGTTGAGGAATGAGACATTGTGGTTGAAACATAAGTTGTGTGTGCTTAATGTGAATGATCTGAGGAAAGAAATTCTAGAGGAAGCTCATATGGCTGCCTATGCTATGCAACCTGGTACTACCAAGATGTATAACACGCTGAAGCAGCATTTCTAGTAGCCCGAAATGAAGAAGCAAGTGGCGGAGTATATTTCTAAGTGTATGACATGCCAGCAGGTTAAGGCTGAGCATCAAGCTCTAATAGGGAACCTACATTCATTGCCTATTCTGGAGTGAAAATGGGAACTAATTACCATGTACTTCATTATGGGATGGCCTAAAACTCCAAGGCAGAACGATGCTATATGGGTTGTAGTGGACTGATTGACTAAGTTGGCCCATTTCTTACCAGTGAGAGAGAATAACTCACTAAATCAGTTGGCCCGGAGATATGTGAATAAAGAGGTTAGACTGCATAGGGTTCCAGTGTCCATTTTATTGGACAAGGATCCCAGATTTTCTTCAAGATTTTTGAAGAGCTTGCAGTTTGCTATGGGTATTAAGTTGAACTTTAGTACTACATTTCATCCTCAAACAGATGGACAGAGTGAGAGGACAATCACAACTATTGAGGATATGCTTAAAGCATGTGTATTGGAGTTTCAAGGAGCTTAGGATCAATATATAGCATTGATAGAGTTTGCTTATAACAACCATTATCACAGTAGTATCTGAATGACACCATATGAGGCATTGTACGGAAGAAAGTGTCGATCACCGTTATAATGGGATGAAGAGGGCTTAAGAATGATTTAAAGCCCATAATTCATACAAGATACCGTGGATAAGGTGAAATTGGTCCGTAGCCAAATTAAAGCGACTCAAGATAGACAGAAGAGTTATGTGGATCAACATCAAAGGGACATGGAATACAGTGCGAGAGATAGAGTATTTTTTAGAGTGTCACTTTGGAGAGGAGTTTTGAGATTCGGTAAAAAAGGCAAGTTGAGTCCAAAGTACATTGGTCCTTATCAAATCATTGAGAGGATAGGACCTTTGACATATAAGTTAGCTTTACCGAATGAAATGTCTCAACTACAAAATATGTTTCATGTGATAACACTCTTTGGTTATCACTAATGAGAGTGTTGAGTGCCTTCTTTAATCTTGTAGCAATCAATTTAGATATGATCTTATAAAGAAAGTCTGTGTAGGATATTGGTCTATAATCATTAAATGAAACTGGATCAGACAGTTTAGGAATCAAGGATTTATTAATCTCCTTCAAGATCTTAGCAGATCTGAAGAATTCATGAGCTACTTTAAGAATCCCATTTACTATATCCTATAATTTCTGAAAGAAAAAGCCATTTAAACCATCAAGCCTAGGCTTTCAACCTATCTAACATGAAGAAAATATCAACAATTTCCTTATCTTCAGTAGGAGTAATTAAGTAAGATGTACTCTATTTGGGGATGTTCTTAATGAAGAAGTTGCTTAGTAAAGAAATGGATAAGTTTGAAGGTTTAGCACAGCTTGGAAAAGAAGTCAAAAGCTTCAGTCAATATTAAATTTTGATCTTTCAAGGTAATTCCATCACTAGAAATAATGAAGCATATTTTATTTCTATTATTCAATGCCAACATAACATTAAAAAAAGAATTTTGTGCATTAATCACCATCTTTCAGCTATGTGATACTAGATCCCTATTTAAAGAGGGAATAATGATTATTCACAGCTTTCAATTAATTCACTAACAACCTTCTTCCATTAATAAATAAATTTGCATCATCCAAATTCTAAACCAACAATTTTTAAACTTCAGTCAATTTAGTTCCAACAACTTCCACTGTAGATTGAGTGTTGGTCCTATGGATTTACTAAGCAACTTAATCTCCTCCTTAATAACTTTAAGTTTTTACACACAACAGAATTGTTTAGGGCTAAAGAATGGCTCATAAACTTCCTCACTACAAGCCTCTATAAAACCAATTTGTTGAGCCAAAAAATTGTTGAATATGAAAGGAAAATGCCTCACAATACATAAGAGAAAACCTAACAGCTTTGTAGGAGTAAGGTTATAGAATAAAGGGTTTAAGAATTCAATTGAACTATCAAGGAACTAAGATAACGAATAAGGATTTCCTTATAAACTAATCTAAACTTTGTTTATTTTTCTATATAAAGAAATGGCCCTCTAATTTTAGATATGCAACTCTCAAATGGTTAACATAATTAGAGAAGTCCTCTGAAAAATTCTTAAGACAACAATTTCCTTAAACTTTTGCTTTATTTAAGGTAGAATTGAAGTCTCCATATATAAACCAAGGCATATTTGCATTGATTCCCAAACTCTTAAGATTGTTCTACATGTCAACCCTTTAGAATGACATATTGCTACCATAGACTATTATGAGTAAGAAGATCACATTCTCCAATTTAAAGGAGATCATTAGGTGCATCATTTGGTCAGACACGCATAAAACCTCTGCCTTTAATCTATCTGAGTTAAAGCAGATAATAATTATACCTATACTGTGTTGGGAGTGGTTAGAGACAAAAATCAAATGATTCCCCAAAAATTCAAGCTTGATATTATTGAGCTTTATTTTAGTTTCCAAAAGACTAAGTAATAAAGGGTTTTCTTTGAATATAAAGTCCTTTAAAGCTTGTCTGCTCCTTTCTTTTCTTTTCTTCTTCTCCTCTCTTCTTGACATTTTCCCAAAAAGTGCCATATTGGAGGCCCTTGGGGTACTTCTCTCTTTCTTTATATAGTATGTTCCATTTAAGGTAAAACCTAGGATTTTTCTATGCCTCAAAAATCTAAAAAGCCCCTAAAAAACTTAAGTTCAGAAGGTTGTTTACGTCTGTCTACGCACAGGCCAAGATCGTTGCCCTTAGTGCACGATCGTGGCCAGTTTATCTACTCTCTGTTGTGATCGTGGCCAATTTATCAGCTCTTTGTCATGATTGTGGTTGACTCCCTACTCTTCTGTCATGATCATGGCATATTTGCCACGATCGTGGCTCTAGATGACTTTCCAGCTCTTCTCTGATTCTCCTACTAATGCCCTTGGTGGTTTCTCTTTTATGGATGGCTTTGCCAACTTTGTCAAACTTCTTCCTTTTAGCCTATATTTATGTTCGCTCCTTTAATCTATATGTAAACACAAAATGAATACAAATTGAGTATTTAAACACAAAAATAGGATTGAAAAGAAATGAAACGTATAAGAAAATATAAGATGATTCAATCATCTCAGGTTACTACTTTTTCATTATCCTTCAGATTATCCTCTCTATTACTTGAATTTAAAGAAATATACACAGCTTCAATAGTAAAGCCAAGGTTAATATTTAGATGTAGAATTAAATTTGATTCATCCTTAGAATTCCTAGTACTTGGAATATTTCCATTGAAGTGTTTACATCATTTACAACCAAACAAACATATTTTTTAAATGTATGCTAATCTTTTTAAATTATTTCTTCATAGACAATAGTCAAGAAGATTTTACCATTTGGTTTCCAGACCTCCCTGGGTCTCAGATTTGGAGGTTTACAAGTATATATAATCTTAACTTTATCCTCCACAAGTTCCAAGCTATCATTAAATCTCATTATTGCAACTTCTTCAGGTAATTATGATATATCCTCCACTGCAATACAAATTCTTCCAAAGTTAAGCCTTTTGGTCTCAACTATAGCTTGGTTAAGACATAAGCATCTTCCAATTGAGCTAGTTAAGTAGCTAAGAGCCTCAGTGGTCCAGTATTCCAATTTTATATTATGTATCTAGATCGATAGAGGTATGTTAGTATGTTTTAATTCTTTGAATTTAATCCATAGCCTCTAAGGTTGAACTAGAAATGGTTTTTGATTTACATGCTATGGTCCTACCTTAATAACCTTGTTAACTAAGTCAGAAGAATTGAATCTAAAGAAGAATATATCTTTATTGTTTAGTATAGTATTTTAGAGTCCAAAATGTTTCCAGTTAACAGCAACTTGTCTTTTCATGACAAGGAATATGATTCTTCTATCCAAGAAAGCTCCTATATGAAGAATGGAAAGTGCTAGGGACACCACTTAATGGTCTAAGGTAGGATTAGGAGGACAAAAGGAGAGTTTTGCATCTGAATTATGGTTCCTAGCAACTTCTACCATATGCATTATACTGTGGGAGGTGGATGGTGATCAGATTCATTTTAGGAGGGTACAAAAGGATAAAGGATTGTAAAAGCTTCCGAGGGACTAGAGGAAGAAGGAGGTAATTTAGTAGAAGAAGGAGGAGGAGGGAATGAATTGTGGGAATAATTTGTAATTAGAAAGCATAGTAAGGACTTTTGATTAAAAGAGTAAATTGAAAGACAAAGGTAGTTCGAAGATGGAGGTTTAAGAGTACTGGATGTGAATCGTAAGGTTAGGAGGGAGAGAAAAGAAAAAGATAGTAGAAGAGTAGGAAGAATGTAGGTGCAAAAGTATGGGAATGAAGGAAAAATTGAGTGTTAAGAAGAAGAAGAAAAGTAACAAAATAGTCAGGAATAAGATATTTAACAGAAGTAAGATTCTAGGAACAAGGTAAGGTTGGGGAGCTGAGGAATACATAAAAGCCACAATGTAAGATAAGTGAATTTATGACTTTTTTGTTATAAGTGATGGTATTTTTTGTATATAAGTGTGACGATACTAGATGTATTGAGGCATGTTATTCTTTATACTCATTTATGGTATTCCTATAGACAAGTGAATGTATGACTTATATGTTATGATTTTATACATAAGCATGGCATTAATATTACAATAATTATCATGTTAATGCAGTTAATATTTGGAAAATATTTTTATACGCGCGATATTATGTGATATGTGTGACCTCTACCTTATAGATCTCAAAGGCAAGTGAAACTATCAAACTATGTTATAGTAATTGTGAATACAACATTGATCTTGCAAGAACTAAAAGTAATAGTAATAACCATTCCTCTATTTTCTATCAGATAAACTAAGATGATGATTTAATCAAAGCAAATAAAACTAAAATTAAGTCCAATACAAATAATAAACTAGAACAAATATGACCTTCAGATTAATAAATATTAAATAACTAATATCTAGGTAATGAATTACCCCAACATTTCTTAAGTATTAATCCTTCATTTTTCAATTCAATTATAGATCATTAGATTATGAAAATTCCTATCTTATGTAAATATCTTTCTTAATATTATTAATTATTAATCCTCAGTTGATTAGCTAAAATATCTTTCTAGTTAAAACACCTAAGATTGCATTACTCAATTTGCAAATTTTAATATTATTTTTTGCCTTAATTCAGAGAATTAATGTCGACCTATCTCTAGGTCATGTAACTCCTACCAATTATGGTAGATATATTCATACAAAATGATTTCTTTATCTCAATTATATGAAATCATACATGGAACTAATATCTTGGACATATTAATACAAGAATTAAAACATATAATTGAATCGCAATAAATCAATAATCAAATTGCTTTAAATAAAGAATCAAATCACAAGTTCCATCTCAACTTAGGGTTTATTATACCTAGACATTAAATAAACATAGAAGACAAAAATAATATCAAAAGCATAGAAGAACAATTAAAAAAGAAGAGAATTCATTATATATCCACATTTTCTCTATTATAAATCTCTTTGAAACTTGAATGGAAGACTATTCTTCATCTAATCTCTTATATAATCCTCATGTTTTTGTCGTCGTTAAGTTTAGAAGTGTTTTAAAACTCCAACTTTATTCTCTAAATTTGGATTTAACTCCTGCTCTAATTCCCACCTCCCTAATTAGCTTTAGTAAAAACCTTTTATATTATGAAATTAGGGTTTCTAGAGTGGACACGGTCAATCACACAGCCGTGTGCATGATTATGTCCCTAAAAAACTCTTTAAAATTACATGTTGGCACATTCCCAAAAGTATACATAGGTATTGGACATAGTCATGAATATGAATTACATCGACATGTCCTCCTTCACATTAGACAAACAACATCTTCAAAGCCATACATACTCACAGAGACATACACAGTCCTTTACATTGCTGTTTATATGATATACACAAGCATTGTCCCTCTAAAATACTTAAAGTTCTCCTATTTTCTACACTAATTTCACCCAACTTTCTCTTATTTTGATCTGTGAAGGCAAATAAGAGCTACAAACACACTAGAAACAAAATAATTACTAAAAATAACATAAAAAACTCAAATAAACAAGAAAAATGCACTAAATATGGGAATAAAAAATGTTTTATTAAGCGTTTATTAAACATCCTTATACTTATGCTTTTACTTATCCTTAATAAAATCATAATCCAAATAATTAGACTTAAACATAACCATCCCTTTTCAACCTCATCTTGTCCATCCATACCTTGAATTATCATATCATATGAAGAAAATTAACATATAATTAGTCTTCACAACTATCATAGAACAAACTTTCATAAGCCAATATCAGTAGAAAGCACATTAATAATCTTTTTAAAATCAAAAGCACAAATTTTCACCACCTTGCAAAGGATTAACTCAATTCACTCAAAGTACTTAAGGCTTGTTTGGTTTAATGGAATAAGTATTCCATTCCTAGTGTATTCCTAACATTTACCTATTCTTGTGTTTGGTTAGAAAAAGAGAGTTAAAATAGGGTTTCTTAGGTTTAATTATTCCTGGACCCTGGGGAATAGCTAAAGACAACATACCCTTATCTTTAGCTATTCTGGCTGTGTGAAAATAATCTTTACGATGTTGAGGACTAAAATATCCGTGTCTCCCTCGGTCTCATCTTCACGAGTTGATAAAAAGCTCTCATCGTTTCCTTTTCTATAAACCACCAGTTTCTTAAAGACCCGTAAACCAACTTTACTACCATCACTCAGTAGAAGCAAATAAGTGATCATCATTATCAAAAAGTCACTTCATTAATTTTGAGATAAGTTAGTTAACATTCAATCCCGACTAAAAGTCATCAATAACATTCGATCCCCCCTTCGGTCTTCTAACGGATGCTAATAGATGTAAAGGAGACTATTAGACTTTCGTTGGCAAACAAAAGAGAGAGCAACTATCCATATCGGAGAGAGATCTATAAGAGTTATTTCAATATGGGCAACAGTGGAGTTGTCAAGAAAAGGAAGAGGCAAATCTCCATCTTTGCTGCGAGAGTGTATCTGAGGAACCTAGGGGCTTGCATGTGGTTTTCTTGAAATACCAAAGATTGCAGTAGAAAGGCTTGACTTGGAGTGTGAGTTGCAGTAGATTAAGGAAAAATAAAATTAATAATAACAAGAATAATAATAAGTAGAAAATTAATAATAATAATAATAACATATTATTATTATTAAAAAGAAGAAGAAGAAGAAAAATAATAATAAGAATTTAATAATAATAATAATAATAAGGATATTTTGGTCTTTTTGTTGGTTATTCCTTTGTCATTTCAAGTTTATATTTTCAAACCAAACATTGACATAGAAATTCTTTAAAAATAAACTAAACAAAGTAATACCCATTCTATTATATTCCTCATCTTTTATATTCTTAAGAATAACTATTCTATTCCTTATCTATTTCATTCATTGAACCAAGCAGGCTATTAAGGTGGAAAATATAACAAACTCTCAAATCATCACATTGGATGATTATTTACCATAAGCTTACAATAAAATCACATCTCTGCCACTAATAAGTAAACTAAAAACAAAATTCAAAAGTTCTTTTTTATGAGGTGTAATGACTTTTAGCTAAGATATAGAAGTGATAATTAAAAGGGTAATAATATTGAAAGAAATTCAAATAAATAATATTACATAAAACTTAATTCTTTATAGCATAAGTCCTTTAAGCAAATATTTCATTAACATAAAAATAATTCTTCTCACTCCCCAATGTTTCTTTTCTTTTCTCCTTTTTATATGCTACCAATAAATAATTTTCAACTTAAACTTCAACTAAATTTAGAGAGAACATAAATTATAACAACAATAAAGCACTCGAGAAGAAATAAATTAACAATCACCATGTACCAACAATCATAGACTTATTAGACCTTTTCCTTAAAATTCTTCAATATAATCCAAGTTTCAAGAAATCAAGTAAAAAAATCCCTTAAGGCTTAAAAATAAATGAAAGTTTTCAAGAAAAATAGGATAATTGGATATGAATGTGGTTATTATCAAAGAAAAGGATAAGTCTCAAATTGGGTTACTCCTGAAGGATAAAACGGGGGATAATATTTAAAGAAGTCCCAAGTGTGAAATGGAGCATCCTTTGTACCCCCAAAGAGCATGGTGGTCTTTGCTTTATCTCTATAAACAAAACGTCCAAAGTTTTAATGGTCCAAAGACTATGGAGAATTGTATGGAAAAGAAAAGTTTATAGGTAAGGTGGATCCGTACCTACCACTTTACTAATGAGAGCATATCGTCCCAGCTAATGTTAAAGTGAGGTAGATGATTAATGATGGCAGATGGCATTGGCATATCCACTCCTCCAGGGGATTTTATGATATTCTCTAACATAGGAAAATTTATGTCACCAACTCCTCCTCCTCAAATATGATCACCTATTCTTTACTTATATATTTTCATCTACTCTGTGGAACTATCTGCTGGCAATACTTGGTAAGAAATTTCCCAGTAAAGGTTGGAGGAATATCTTCACTTGGGTGAAAAATGTCATATTCAAAAGAAAAGGAGAGAATAAGATCTTTAGATTAGCTTTTGGGATGCTCATACATCATATATGGAAGGGAATGAGCAAAGCAAATTTTGGAATTAAGGAGGTAGACATTGAATCAAGTAAAGGTAGTTATCTTAAGCCTAAGATCGGCAAATTTACTAAAGAATCTCACTACTGAAAATTATTTGGTAATGAAATCTAGATTATTCTTATAACTTACTCTCCAACTTATTTTAGAGTAAGTTTGGTAGCTTTCCCATTGCTTCCTTATTTATTCTTGCAATATCTAGTTTTGTTCTTGTATATATAGAAACTTTTGGTTATAAATTTACTTTTATCTTTTAAAAACGAAAAAAGGATAAAAAAAAGTTTAAATATAGGTGACTTTATAATTTGAATGTCTTTAGTTTAACAATGTAATCTCAACGTGAATAACAAAAGCAAAATTCTAGAATCATCCAACTATGTACAGTAAATATAGCACAGAGAATAATAGAGCATAAACTAATGATATATTGCTTTTAGGCTCAAAAGCTCACATCTAGGCTTTATGGGTGTAAATAATATGCAATTTTCATTCAAATTTACTATCTCAATAATTAATAAAAATATGGCTTATAAAAGAAAGTCTAATCTAGCTTTCATCCCTTTGTATGCTAATTCAACTCAATAATCAATAATAACTTAAAGTGTTTTGGAAAAATTTTAACTAAATTAGGATGTCATTTACAAAGAATAAACAAAAAAGATTATAATAGGCTTAAGATATTTGAAAATTTTCTTTAAATTTTCCATTAAGCCCTTCTCCAGACTTAAAATTATACAGTGTCCCCTACATACACAAACAAAGAAAATATAATATTAAAAAACACAAAAAAGTGAAAAAGGATTATTCTATTACTTCTTTGGATAATAATAATAATAATAATTACTTTTTCTAAATTCAATAAAGACTCCATCCAATATTATGTACGGTCATCCTTGCAATAAAAAAAGATAAAATAAAATAAAAGAAATAAAAATAGTAAAATGAAAATAAATTTATAATAACATTTTGATAATAAAGTTTACAAGGGTTAAGCCTTTGTTAACTATTAAGACTAAACTAAATAACAATGAAAAGAAAAACAAATTAAAAATGAAATAAAATAAAACCTTAAATAAGCATTCTAGATTGCCTCGCTCTCTATTAGTCTGTTAATGAGTCTGGTTTATTTGTTATTAAAAGACTATTAGGTCTTTGAGCATTAAATGGCTGTGAAGTCAAAGATGTAGCTGCTCTAGATGGTGTAAGTGTTATGAAAATCTTGAAGTGTACTATGATCTGTATCATAGCCTCCTTTATCCATCTATTATGGGCCTTAAGTCTTGCCACCCACTCTGTTAGCTCCTAATAGTGAACTCAAATGGTGTATTGGACTCCCAGGATTTACCTCAAGTACTTCTCCAACTAGGCAATCTTTAGCTTATCATAATATCTAGGTGGTGTCAATGTCCTTAGTGATCTTGCACTATCTGAACAATCATAATCCTCCCGATGCTCTACTCCTCCCATTTGTGGTGACAATAAGTCCTATCTTAGTGGCTACACTTATATATTAGAGTGATCCTTGCTCCTCTAACTGTCTCCTTAGCTTTGGCTCCTACCGACTAATAGATGTATCCTACCAATCCTCTTCTCCTATATCGTGTGCATATTCTTCATTATATCCAGATCGAGGGCAACCATGTTGTTCTGTAGCCTCATTAGTGGTAGCCTCCCAAAGACTCATTCTTTTTGCCAGCCATGTAATGTAGGGCCTGATGCATATTGTCTCCAACTTCTTCTTCTTATTCTAACACTGAAAATACTAGGTTAAGGTATGGCCCGAGTGTATTGGCAACCTTTTGATCATACTTTATAAATAAAACAAATCTATGTTCTTGATGATGTCAAAGTTATCACCTTGCCCACTTAATGTATGACTAAGAATCTTGTGAAAGTACCAGAGTGTTAGGATGTTGCAGGGTTAGCGCTTTGGATATGCTAGGGTCGTATTCCTCCTCTATGCTAATGATACTCTAGAAGTTTTAAGACATCCATCCCTGCATAGAAAATCTAGGCAAAGATCTATATACTCCTACGCCTTTTTAAAATCAAAATTATAGAGCCCCATCATTATGGAGAAGTCTGTGTAACTCATCCTAATCATATCTCTAAGGGTCTGAAACTGGATTGTGTTTTATTGGTTTCAATTATAATAACCCTTCTACTAAGAAATTGGAACACACCTTGATTGTAAGTTCCTAATATGTGTGCTCCACTATCTTAAAAAACTGATACCATGCTCCAATGCTAATGAGATCCTAAACCTGCTAGGCCAAATTAACTCACTCTCATGCCTCCCAATCTATACATGTACTGGTCCTAAAATTCTTTTCATTAAGCCTCCAAAATTGTTCTTCATGGGCCTCGACATTAAATTGCAACATCTTATGTCATGTTGGTACATATGCAGTTGTCTCTCATGTTGGTGGCAAGCAAGCTTCACCTCTTTGTCTTTTTCTCATATTCTCCTTTTCTCTCCATTGTTACCTTGCTTCTGTTCTTCTTATCATTGTACCTAAAATGAAATAAAATGTGAGAAAACACAGAATATTTAAAAATAATTTTTGTTCAAATTTAATTTGTACAATCACAATGTTATGCAATTGCTAAAATGCACAAAATTAGAAATCACATTAAACTAAAAATAATGAACAAAACAATTATAAAATTAAAATAATTACAAAATAAAAACAATTAAAAATTAAATTTCCAGAAAATTAAATTATTTAAATAGTTACTAAATGCAATTCCTAAAATTTAGAGTGAAATTCAACAATTAAATAGTTAAAGCTATACTACACGAACAATCAAACACTAAATCATGCAAAATACGGAATATGTATAAGATTAAACTAACAAACATTAACAACTGATAGAAATACACTGATTTTATGCCTAATATAAAGAAACCCATCACAAGTCCATAACATATTAAATTTGAATTTCATCTGATCCATATTGCAATTTATCAATTAAGTAAAATAATTCATAAGGAAGGGAATGAAATCGACTTATAATAGCAAAACAAGAACCAAATTAGGGAAGCATACCTTGAATTGAAGCAAATGCAAAACCTAACATTTTGAAGGAAGAACAAATCCTAAATCTGGAAAAAGAAACCTAAAAATTGAAGTGCAATAAATTTAAAATGTAAGAAAAATCTAATTGGGTATCATAAAATAGCTTGAAAATGGATGGATTAATTTTATTTTCCTTTTTTTTGGTTGGGGGGTGTGGGTGGGGTAGGCCGCAGTGGGTTGCTAGAGAAGAAGAGAATAGGAGAGGAAAAAGATGAGAAAATAAAGAAGAGTTAGGGTTTTAAAAGGGTTTCATAGATTTACATGGTTAGAGTATATGACTGCGTATCTGACCTT
>JAOTAY010000002.1:35359273-35373234 GCA_025629805.1 Erythroxylum baracoense | reverse complement strand
ATATATATAGGTTACTTATAGAATGATGACCATTTCCATTTCGATTAAAAGAAACAAAAATCAGAAGATGATCACTCTAAGTCGAAGTTAAGTGTTTTAAGTATAATTACCAAACTTATGAGCACACTAAGTGTTACTTAAGAAGTGATAAAGTCTAAGCTTAGCCCAATTCTTTCTATTATATATATGGTTAGACCATATGAATGGATAACTTGAAAACCAGAAAACATTAAATTAGAAGATGACCACTCGAGGTCAAAATTAAGTGTTTAAAAGTGTAATTACCAAAGCTAGAATGTTAATTAAGAAGAAGTGTTCGAGTGTTTGTAGATATGAACTCAAACTTGGAATAACTTCTTTAGAAAACTTAAAAGAAATCTAGGATATATTATTGTTGCTACCGTAACTAGAACCACTAGAGTAGATCAACCTCCAAAGACCCTTACTTCTAAAAACCTTACGTGCTAACAAAAGTCCTCCACCCTTTCTTCTAATAAACATAACAATCTTTTAGGTCATAACTAGTAATACAATGTCCATGGCATAACCTACGGAGCCTTCCACAATTAAGAGAGATTTTCACTTTCTTATCTTCTTCCAAATTTAAAATGAAAATGCTCTCGATTGGGTTGATGAAAGGAATGTGCACCCTTATTTGCTATAAGTCAAGATGACGACCCCTAATACTTCATTCATCTCCTTTAATGAAGTTCTTTGGTATTCACCTATAACTTTCCAACTTTGATGTAAAGTAATAAAAAAAATTACACAGTTGAATCTATAATAGAAAAGTATCAAAATTATAACTTAAGTATCCTAAAGGCCAAATCTCATTACACTAAATTAACTAATTGATTGTCAAAATTCGAACGTCTCCCCCTTAGATATTGAGAACAAAAGTCCTCTTAAAGAAATAGAAAATGTATTTGATACATTGAAAAATGTGAAAACTTTTATTATGCATGCAACTTTTAAAGATAAACAACATATAAGGCCATAAACATTTCATTGGAATGCAAGTCGCAAGAATGTCTAAAACCTAATTAATATCATAATTTGAATATGATAATAATAAAGGAGGAATTTGATTAACTTGAACTTATTTGTAAAAGATTGAAGTTGTTAGATTAAATAAGGTTCAATCCCTTAATATATATTTATTCTTGCTAATCATAATAAAATAACGAATTGAACTTCTGATAATTAATTAAAAAGATGTAATTTTGTTTCATAATTTTGAAATTTAGAATCTTAAAGGCACTAAAGTAGATGAGTTTATGCGATGAGCTAGAATAATTTATCAATTAAATGGTTGATGAACTCTCAATGAACAATAGGACAACTATAGTATAAGAAAGGCTAGACAATGATTTTATGATATCGTCCATAATATAGAGACAAATGTAATAATACTTCGCTAACTTACTTAGAGATGAAAACCATTTCTTTCACCCATAATAACATCAAAACTATGGTTGTAGTTTATAAATGTTAGACGTGTGAATCTTAGAGTTTTAAGTAACAAATCAAAACAATAATTGATTCATAACATCAGTTAAATGTACACATTGTAATCTAAATTTATTATGCTACCAATCAAAATATACAATAAAATAACTTATTTGTTACCAATTAAATAATTAAAAAAAATGTTTATTTTGCAAATATAAATCAAGCTCTACTTCTTTTCTTGTTCAAATCTCAAAAGGGTCACCACCTTTAATGTAACTCAAAGAAACCACTGCAATTAAGATGAGTGAGACAGATGAGTGAAGCCTGGACAAGGGAATTTTATCCTTTTACTTCTATCCCCTAATATCCCGCCTAAAACACCTTCTACTTTACACCTAATTTTCAAACTTTCTCTTCCTTAGGAAAAACTGCTTGCCTTTTTTGGACTTGTCTCCGTCAGATGTCTACTTCCAGGCACCTCGTCAGTTCAGAATTTCCACCCTTGCCCAACCATCCTCCCTCTTCGAATACCCCCCACCTCCTTCCCCGACTGCCCCCTGCTGCATCATCCCCTGCTCCTTTAAGACGAAGTTGGAAACAGGTAGTCGACAACCATGTTGGTACCAACCTCTCCTACCGCCCTCCCAAGGAGATTGAAGGTAAACTCATTCTATACCTTGAGCTCGAAGTACTGGAGGAAGGCGTCAGAAGCTGGGAGGCCACCATTGTTGGCTTTTTCTTTGAACAACGACTTCCATTCCCCCTCATTCACCTATGGGCTCAGAGATAATGGAAAGACTCCATCAGCACACCGATATGAGCATTGGAAAGATTCTCTACTTTGTCAGGTTTAGTTACTAATTTTCACAATAGCCAGTTCATCCTCTCCCATAGTGAAGAGCCTATTACTGTGGCTATTGGAATGATTCGACAGTCCCCTCCATTGCTTTATTAAGGCTTACCTATTTCTACCAAGAGGCTGCGCTACTTCGAATGTATCCTCCTCATTAAAAAAATGCAGAAACGACTACATCATTGGGTTAACAAGTTCCTCATATATGTGAGGAAACTCCAACTCCTTAAGACAGTCCTAAACTCTTTACACCTATATTGGAGTTCCCATGTTTTTCTGTCCCGGGGTGTAATAAAAATGGTGGAGCGTCTCTTCAGGAATTTTCTGTAGAACCACTACAATGGCGTTAGAGGTAATGCCAAGGTCAACTGGACTAATATCTGTGCTCCTAAATCTGAAGATGACTTAAACATCACCCCCTTAAAGCTTACTCACCAAGCCCTTATTCTCAAGAGATTATGGTGGACCTAAAAGACAAACAATTGGTATTGGCTCTACTCATACTTTCTTAAAGGATGGATCATATGGGAAATCAGTGCACGTCCCTCACATTCCTTCTTCCTGAACCAATTGATCCTCCTCAAGATCTTGGTTCAACCGGATGTGGTCAATAAAATTGGAAATGGGAATCGAACTTCATCATGGTTCGATAATTAGACAAGTTGTGGCTCTATTGTACAGCTCCAATGCTCTAACCCACGCCTTTTGTCATTTCCTACTTCCACCAGAATGAGTTTTTTCATTAGGGGGACTTCTTGGGATTTTCCAGAATATCTCCACCACCTACAACCCTAGTATCCCCCTTCGACCCGCTCCGATGTATTCCTTTGGAAGGATCAACCTATCCACCAATTGAGGAGCAAACGCATAGTGGAGCTTCTTTGGGTGAGCTTACCTCAGGTTGCATGGAGCAGCATTGTTTGGCACAAAAACCTCCCTCTAAAGGTCTCTTTCCTCCTTTGGCTGGCCATAAAGAACAAACTCAATACAGCATATTGCCTCTTCTATGTGGATATCAATAGATCATGTCTGCTTTGTTTAATGCAGGCAGAATCGCAAGACCACCTTTTCTTCTTGTGCTCCACTGCTACGTTAGTTTGGAAACAGGTACGAACCTATTATGGTTGGGACATTTCAGATCGTTCACTCACTGGCATCATCCATTGTTTAGCCAATTCTCCAAATATCCCAACGAAAGAGAGAGGGACCTTCACCATTTCCATGGGTATGACTGTTCAGGCCATTTGGAAAGAAAGGAACACTAGACAGTTCCAAGCATTTAGCAAAACCATGACACAAATAGCTGCGGAAGCTATAATACCAATCAGAGAATTGGTTTTACTGCAAATTAGCTCTTTATCTAATTAAGAACATTCATATATACGAGTCTACATGGCACATTCTCTATCTGTATCTGATGAGGTACTCCCTGTAGTTTCTGTTATGTGACAAGGGTACTCCCGAGTCATCAAACACTTTGTAATATTCTTATTTATTTATTCAAAAATTTCCTTTTTTGAAGAAAATATAAATCAATCATTTTTCATTTTGAAATATAATACAAAGTCGAGACATTTTAATGATAACAAAAATGTGTACATTCTAATAAGTAGTAATAACAATGCATATCTATGAATAAAAGAACATTTTCCTCCAATGAAGATGAGTATATCAACAAAGAACCTGAAGATTAAAAGTCTTCAGTATGATTAGGACATTAAGAGCTTTAGCTTCATAAGAGAGAAAATAATGAAAAAGAAAGAATAGTAGAAACTAAATTTCACAGTTTCGATCAAAAGGAGTGAAATAATGTCTTGTTATAGGATTGTGGCTAATTTCATAGCTTTAACTATTTACTATTTATTTGGGCCCCAACTTAAAATCCTTTTGTTCATCGAGATTGCATTTTTAGAGGCTTGATTTATTCTCGGCAACTCAAGGGATCCCAATCCAATTAAACATTTTTCGCTTATGTTTTGTAGGAGTTAGGCAAGGGAAACCAAAGATAAACATGTGGGTTAGTGGAGATATACATTTTCTTGAATTTAATAGGGCATATTTGTTTTATTTCTACCAATGTTTGTAACTTAAAGCATATTTCTTGAGCCTTCTTTTCTTGTTTGCATATATAAATGAATTTAGTTTTTTAGTTAAAACAATTTTCCTTCATTGATAAATTTTTGTGAATCAAATTTCACTTATAAAACTTAATGTTAACTATTAAATATCTTCTTCTACCTTATTAGGCATCTAATTAAAAATAGTACTAAATAACATTTTCAAATTTCATAGTCTTTAACTTATTATAATGCTTCTAATACTTTCTATAACATATTCACCAAATTAATAAAGATAAATTATTTAATTTTAGATAAAAATATTAATAAACTTAAAATATGTTAGTGGTGTATATTTACTAGTAATAACAAATAAGAAAAAAGGTTAAATAAAAATAATATAAAGATTAATTATAATATAATATGGATGAGAGGAAAGCTATAACTTCCCTCTACTTCCTTCACTAGCATACATGAAGTTCTAGTGGAACTAAGTGCCTTCTTAGATAGCTCCTTGTACTATAATACTCAAATTCTATTGCCTACATTAGTTCCCTCCTGCTTGGTACACTTTAGCCTTTTTTGCTCTCCAACCAATCTCTGCCAAGTTCTCAATCTTTCTTCCACTTTTTCCATTGAATTCTAGTCCTTTAGCTTTCTTTGTTTGAGTTTCTTCCTGCCACTCCACACATACTTACTTACCTTGTTTTAGGAATAATGTTGATACCAAAGCCTCTAAATCTTGAACACTTTCCTCTTTAACCATACTTATTGCCTCACCTAATCCGAAATCCTTAGGCTTATCAAAATTAAAAGATCCCTTCACAAGAAACTTAGCAGCAACCACCACTAACCATCCCATTTTATCTCTTAATCTAAGGAAAACATGCCTTTAGGTCCTATGAGATGAGATCCCTCATTAGGGGCTTTAAAATTTTCCTCCCTCATGAGAGAATTGCTCCTGCATAGTTAATTTCCTCTTAGACATATTAAAGGAAGAAGCAAATAAATGACACTCCACTCTAGTAGGTCTCTTCATGCATAAGAGACCTTTTCCTTTACTCAACACCAAGGCTCATTATTAATGGAAAAAGATGAGACTTGTTGAAGTCATGGTGAATGAAGATGATATCTTTTTGTTCAAATTTAGCACCCCTGAACAAGTATTAAAGGTAGTTTAGGTAGGCCCTTGGCATTATAACAATTAGCCTATCCTTCTTCAAAAATGGTCTCTAGGCCTCCTATTACAAAATCTCAAGTAGAAGTAAGTCCCTTTAAGGTAAACATACACAATATACTATTAGAATAATGGATTACAAAATAAATTAGCTGCCTAACTAACTATTTAGGCAAACCTATTTGCATAGATGAAGCAACTACTAGCTTAAAGAGAGTAAGATTTAAGAGAGCATGTGTGCTTATAGATACACAAAAGCTACTACCTAAGTTTATCCCTCTCAAGCGCCTAATTGAAGAAGGAGCTCTTTTTGAGAATGTAGTAACGATTTGTTATCCTTAGAGGCTTTACCAACCGAATCTAAGCAAGATATAAAGGCCTACTAGAAGAAAGTTTACTATAGATGAGCACTAGGAACTATTGAATTTACAATATAAGGCTCCATATTGTAGAGTGGAAGTAAACGTACAAAATTGAAAAGAATCCACCCATAATCCAAAAATTACTTAAGAACATGATATGAAAATGCAACAACATCTCCCTTATAAGGATGGAATCAGAATTGAGATCATTCTTGAGCTAAGGGTTAAGTCTCTCGCTTGAATTGCTACTAAAAGCATGGAGGAGAACATAGCTTTAACTCCTACTTAAATTCCCTAAGGAGCTCACTCAAACACCTTACACCTTAAAGAGGAGGTAAAAGCAGAGTTTAAACCTTTGAGTAATGGTAGATCTAAATAGAAGGAAAAAAATCCAAAATTGTTTCACCTCAATGACTATTCTAACATGGAATATTAAGGAGCTCAATGGCCTTGACAAACAAATAGGATTACAAGATTGTCTAGGACTAGTTAAATCTTTTGTCATTGTCCTTTTGGAGACAAAATTAAGCGAGGAAAATTGCTAGAATATGGCATATTTCAAACATCTCTAAAATTTGATTACTAATAATTAAATCCATCACTGTGGAAGAATCTTGTTGCCTATATACAAGATAAGTTGGATGTTTCCTAAACTATCATTGAAGACTAGGTGATTCACCTTATTGCCTATTTAATTCCTGAGAGAATTCTTCTTCAAGTAACATTCATTTATGTGTATAACCATGCATTTCTTAGAGCTCCCTTCTAAAAAAAATCAAGGAAATTAGTTCCTTTATAAACCTACCTTGGATAATACTCGAAGACTTCAATAACATGCTTCACCCAAATAAGGCGGAAGGAAAAATCTCTACTAGAAATCATTCCAATGACTTTATAGATTGTGCTAATCTTGTACAACTATTGGACCTTAAAATGGTAGGTTTGGAGTAAAAAGTAACAATGGAGGTTGCAGATGAGAAAAAAAAAGTTAGATGGAGTAATAAAAATGAGGTATGGTCTTCTAATTCCCTTAATAGCACAACAATGTTTCACAATTCTTTGACATCAAGGTATGGTCTTCTAATTCCCTTAACAGCACAACAATGTTTCACAATTCTTTGGCATCAGATCATACTCTTATTATGGTCCATAATCAATTTGTTTCTCCCTCCTTTGTACATCCTTTTAGATCCAATAAGTATTTTGCAAAAAATGAGGGTTTTAAAGAAGCAATCAAAAGAGGCTTAATAAGGGAATGCAATATGAACAAAGAATCTATCAGTGTAAGGAAAATTTAGTGCATCATAGAGGAACTAAAAAAGGTAAGCAAGATAGCTATGGATGACACCTAAAAAGTAGTGAATGAAGCCAGAAACCAATTACAAAAAGCCTAGCTAAACCTTTACAACTCTCCTACAAATGAAAATTTAAAGGATGAGGATAAGAAAGAAATATCAAACTATACATAAAAATTACTCCCAAATCACTTACTGAGGAGCAGAGAGTAAGGGTAGCATGGATTATTGATGGTGACAGAAACACATCCTATTTCCTCAAATTAGCGATTGCAAGAAGGAAATACAATTTAATATAATTCCTTAAAGACAAAATGGGATCCATAGTTGACACTTAATAAGACCTTTTAAATAAGGTTTATATTTACATCTCTCAAACATTAGGAGATACCCCCAATGCTTACTCCTCTACCCCACTTACTAAATCCATCATTAGCAAGCAGGGAATTCTTGCTTCAGACCTAGAAATATCTGTAGTTCTAGTCTTTAAAAGAGAGGTGGAAGAAGTGGTATTCTCATTGAATCTTGATAAAGCTCTTAAATTGATGGCATTAAAGGATTTTTCTATCAAAAATACTGGCCACTAGTGATGCATATGGTAATTGATTAATCATGGAATTCTTCATACATGGAAAATTATTGAGAGAGCTAAATAAAACCCTTATATGCCTTATTCCTAAAACTTATACCCCTAGCTCATTCAAGGAGTTCAAACCAACTTTATGATGCAATGTCTTCTACAAATTTATTTCAATGATTGTAAATAGGTTGAAGCATATATTGTGTAGCATCATAGACAGATCTTAGGGCATTGGTAAAGGATAAACATATAGAAGATAACATTTTGATGGCTCAATAATTGTTCACATGCCACTTAAAGAAACAAAAACTAATGAATTGTGCAATTAAGGTTGATCTAAAAAACACATTTGATTCCATTTATTGGAATTTCATTATCAGCACTATAAGGGCTTTCAGATTTTTTGAAAAGTTCAATGGATGGGTGGAACAATGTATAACACTAGAGTTCTTTAGTGCTCCCATCAATAGGGAACCTACAAAGCTATTCAAGGTAGCTAAAGTGTTAAGGCAAGGAGACCCTATGTCTTTATATTTATTTGTTCCAAGAATAGAGGTGTCCACAATACTTATAAAGTTAAGTACTAGCAATGATCCCACTTTCAAATACTACACAAAATATAAGAAGTTAAAAATCACTAGTCTACTTTTTGTAGATGACATACTTATTTTCTCTACGGCATATGAGAGGTTGATGAGAAGCTTCCTTAGGTTTAGGGATTCTAATAATTAGGTCGTAGCTAAGGTTAAATTGAAGGAACTATCCTTACCAAAAGAGCAAGATGGCTTAGGTATCACACCTATAAGACTAACTAATGAAGTCCTGCTAATTAAGATATTCTTGAGAATGGATCATGACAAATATGCTCTATGGGTTAGGTGGTTATACGAATACTAGAATCATAATGCTCACACCCCAAAAACCATAGCCTCACAGCCATTATCATAAATTCTAAAGGATAGGGAACTAATCAAAGGGGTGATCAAATACAAAATTGGGGATGGTACTTACAAAAAATTCTGGATGGACATTTAGCTTGATGTCGGTATCTTAAGAAACATCCCTGGTCTAGATATGTTACACGACACTATTTCTAAAAATGCAATTTCCATAGATGTCCTAACAATAAATCCCAACATCTTTAAGTCAATCACTAAAAGCCTTATTATCAACATGATTTTAAATACTCACATTTGCCCAGTGGAACGTGATAAAGTCATGCGGAGTCTAAAAATGATGGAAACTACTCTAATTCCTTATGAAAAAAGAAACTTTCCATCCCTAAACCCCGAGCTCCCTGATTCAAACTTGTGTGATCTCCACAGGCTAATCCCAGAGTGGCATTTATTTTATGGATAAAAGCTAAAGATAGACTACCTATAGGAGCCTAGCTACGGAAAATTTTAAACATTACCGGAAAATGTGTATTCTATAATATGGAGGCAGAGACATTGGACCAATTATTCTTTAAAAATGGCTACTCACAGTTGATCTGGAGGGGAGTAACTCATAACCTCACCACCCCTCCTCCGAGTAAATGATTTTAACTGATTATTTATACATATGAGGATTAGTTTACATGCAAAGGGGACACTATTAAGTTCAAAATAACACTAGGGAGTGTAATATATAAGTTATGGAAAGAAAGAAATATAAGGTTCTTGCAAAGCCAATCAAAACACCAAAATAAGGTGATAACGGAATTGTTTACCTTTAATTGTGAGCAGCTGTTGAGCTAGAACATCCACCTCACATGCGACTCCAGAATCGTGTAAGCCAAGCTTCCACATCTTATAGATTTCTGGTACACCCTTTAAAGCTACATGCAAAGCTAAAGTGAAGCTTCTAGACTCTCTTCAAGAGTTGTTAGTTAATGTTCTTCCTTGTAATATATGCATGTCAGCTTAGGTTGATGTCTAAGTGGTAGAGGTATCACAAGCATAAATTTGTACCTCATCAAAATTATTCTATTAATCCATTTATTTCAATTTTCAAAACAATTAATTATATTAAACTCTCACATAATTTTATCCAATTCCATTTACCTCTTATAAAATAAAACTATTATAAATTCTTTACAAATAATAAAGGTCATTCGCATGGTATACTTTATTGTCAATTTGTTGTTAGACTTTTCGTCTAAAACAAAAAATTTCATATCTTTTAACTGTATGCAATAATATTTAGTTTTTTTTAGTCATATGTGTGAACCAAATCATTTATAATCAAGAAATGCTAAACAACATCGTTTTGGGATAAAAATATAATGAATGGTTAACTAAAGGGTATCACGTTAATTACTGTTAAATATAAGAGGTTTGGTGATGGTTTTTAACTTATATGAGATAAATAACATTAGGTGAAACCATACAGAAAATTGATATAATTAACCCTTTCGTACAAGTTTTGATAACATAATGGAGCATATACCAGAATACAAATATGACGTAGAAGCTAAGAACAAAGTAATTTGGATGGGTCGTTTTCAACGAAGTTCACCAATAAATCTTGTCTAAATCTATTGAGGACGTTTGGTTAAAAACATCCTAGTAGAAACTAGTACGTGTGGTTCAATGGGAATTCTCCTTGTATAGGGCTCGATGCTATACTATAAGTTGGTCTGAACTTTTGCAATAGGCAGAAAAAATGCGTCTCACTTATGAAGAAAATTCTAAAGTTTTCAAACTAGTCTTTAGTTGTAGTACTTATTCCAGTAAACATCCTTAATTGAATAGAGAAATTATCCGAATTCATGGTATCTAGACTCATATGAGTCCTTCTCTGTCTGATATCTAAGTAGTGAGTTGATATTGCACTCTTTGAGCTGGACGATATATGATATGTGAACTACTTACTCCCAATGCTTTGGACTTTTGTTGTCCTCTCTGATTTTTGTTGTTTATTTTCAGTGTTTTAGTTTTGATTTCTTGGAGTAGTTGGTGCTCGAAGACCCTCATATAACTACCAATGTATTTTTTATTTATTTTAATACACTTTCCTTACAAAAGAATTACAATAACCCCTCCTTTATTATCTTTGTTACAGCTTGGTTTTGTCCTCTGGTCCTATAAGCTTTGGTTTCAATTTCGATGCAGTAGGAATTTGTTGACGGCTGGTCTATTTTTGTCTTGCTTAATATTATCTATGGCAAAAAAGTTATTTGAGGACTGCATTGACTAAGAGTTTGATTATCCCGTTTCACCGAAAATTTATGGAGCAACATATAAGAAGCCCTTTACTGTTGCCCAAATTGACATAATGAATCTGATTTCTTTCTAGTACTTCTCGTGTTTGAAATTGATGTTTTTGGTTAGAAATTAACGAAGGAAAGAGAAAGATTCGAACTCTCAGGATGAATAACTCCCACAACAAATTAGCAATCTAACGCTTTAGTCCAATCAACCTGCCTACTTCATCTGAATGCAATAATACCAAATTTGACTAGCTTCCAGACATATACAACAGCATATATTAACCATTAGAATCCAGGCGTTGCGCCTTTAGCAAAGACATTTATAAACTTCAAGTCAGACACATAAATCAAAGTCATGGCACACCACATAAATTAACGATAAATTTGTGGACTCAAGCAAGTATAACCATAGATAGAGAATTGGTGTTCTTCACATGGGAAGAAAGTCTTTGTTTAGGTGAGAAGAAAGTGATATGTTGACCAAAGAAATAGTCACCGGCCCCCCTAACAATAGTCACAATCATTTATCATGATTAAGCAACCTAATAAAATATACAAACAAAAAGAAAGTAATTATTTTTGACATTAGCACAACAAAGGGTGTCCAATGCACAGTTCAAACAATTTAGACAATTTCGAGAGAAAGAGAGAGGTCTCAAGTTCGTGGATAACTATCCACGAAAGGTGCAAAAGGGTCTAACAGTCAATTGAATCAGGTTCATTGTCAAATATCTCGTGTTGGTGTCTTGGAAGTCGTTGATTTTCTACTTTAATTTATGTGGTGAAATAGATGCATAGCGTCATGGAAGTCCCATAATATATGATATTCTGAACCAACCTTGATGAGTTTGATACCATGCTTATTCAATGAAACAAAACAACCCAGTAACCCTAGTATTAGCTCCTTCACACTCCCTCTATCTTCCCGACCTCTTTACCCTCCAGGAATACCGAGGAATTATTACCATTTCTACTCTCTTTATCACAAAGTCTCTCGGAGTCGATACGTTATAAGGTATAGACAATCCGAACCTCAAGTTTGAAGGCCGAAGGTCGGTGCTACTTCAGCATAGCACTGAGTGGTTAGCAACTTCTTATTCAGGAAGACAAATGTTTGCTGCTTTTCGATTCTTTATCTGCCAGGTTAAATACTTGTAAGTTAATAGGTCCTTTAACATCTCTTATAATTGAACTGAGTTAGCATGTGTTTTTTTTCTCTCTCTCTCTCAAGTTATAGTTCCTTCAACTTTCCTGAACTTCCATGGCGTCTTAATTTGCAGTGTCTGTAGCTTACTGATCATCGCATGTGATTCCATAATTTTGCATATTTAAAGGGACATACGCTTCCTTCAAAAACCAGAATTTGTTAAACAAGCAGCTTCTGCTCACATGAAACTGTCATGTGTATTTTGCACATACTTTATGAACCAAAAGACTCTAGAAAGACAATTTCTTTTTCCTCTCCTCTAATTCCCATATCTCAGTTTGATCACCTTTTGTCTTGTACACATGCAAGGTATTGGTTTTTATGCTCGAAAAATTAGCAACTAATACCACCCGTAAAGATTTCTCTAAAAAGAGGGCAGAAGAAAAATTATTGCTCATCATTTTTATTTCTGGCGTATAATTGTGTGTAGCGTGTACTATGCAGTATTCTGGATTAATATTTTTCAACTTTTACTTAATATTTCCTTGTTATGAGCCAAATTGGGAGGATTCTGTTCGTGATAAGTTCGTTTTTTGTTAGCTTATTTTGGGAAAGGAGCCCCCAATCTCTCAAGTTCCGCTCACTCTCAAGTTTGAATTGATGCTTTAAAATATGGAGAGAGCATAAAATTTCTGGCATTTACGAAGTTTTATATATTTCAGATGTTTTATCTTCTGTAAACTTACAGCTATCCTCCTAAGTGTTAATTCTCATAGCATGATACATTCACTTTTAGCAATCAGCTAATATTTCATGGCCATAATATAACTAATGATCGGAAGTTCTACATGCATCAAAAAAATTTCAGAAACACAAAAAGTTATATAAGAAAGTATCAATTTGATTAGAAACAGGATTTCCAAGGCATCAGAATTGTCATAGTTGCTTGTTATTCCTCCCTCTAAATCATATACTCTAAATGTAAGTTTCCATATATGTTAAGCTCAACAACAATTCGTATTTATGATAATTCCCATTAAATTCTTTCCGGTGGATGCACATGAATATAGATAGTTTTTGAACCAGTTGAGGCTATTAGGAATAGATATTTGATATTTCTCTAACAAGCTATGATATACTTAACTATACTCACCCAGTTTACAGATGATCGCTGCAACCTTAAGAAAAATTTTATGGGATAATTCCAACGACAACTTTTAAGGCCACGTGATAATGAGGGTTGTGAAACTTAGTCCTGTGGATACTTGATCTGCAAATTTGATAGAATTTGTAATTATAATAGTCATGAAATATTTTTTTTATAAAATTCGATAAAGTTAATGTGTAAAGTAAGAATCTCAAAGAAGCTTCAAATTATAGGTAGTACATAATGTATTTCTTTTCTCCTTATCTTTTGTGTTAAGTGTTCAACCCTATTTTGAGACTTTTGGTGATCGTAGAAGCCTTTGAGGTTTGTGGGAATGACGACCAAGTGAAGACAGGATAGAAAAATCTCTTCTGGAGAGAAACATTGCTGTCTAGAGTGTTACACGCCTGTGTCTTGACTTACATGGTTGTGTGGATCAACTGTGTATGTCTTTGTAAGTGTGTGAAGGAACATGTGAAGATCAAAGATATACACGATCGTGTATATAAACGTGTGAAGAAACATAGCCATATGTGGAGACCGTGTAACTCTTTATAACCGTGTATAATTGCTAGTGAGACAATGCTGAAGATACCGTGTAAGTGACCGTGTACAATGTAGAAAACTTATTTCATGATATAAAAGAAAAAATACGTAAGTTTTTGCAAAAAGTGCGACCATAACATCCAAAAGAGAGA
>JAOTAY010000002.1:35329024-35344111 GCA_025629805.1 Erythroxylum baracoense | reverse complement strand
TAGTTGTTATTTTGTTATATATATATTTGTGCATCGTTATTTTGTAATTAGTTAGCACCATATAATTAGCATACAGATTAGTTACATAGACCTTGTATATATATCTCCTCTAATTCAAGTGTACAGTGACAATTGAGTATGAATTCCATTCTTTATTAAAATTTTCTTCTCTGCTTCTATTTTAAGATATTCTTTGCTATACTCAACTCTCAGATGTAGGAGTATTTCCATTTCACTGCCAAACTAAGCTAATTGATTTCCAGAGTACAAGTGAATCTGACACGAAATCAAAACCAGATTGCTCCTTGTTGCCTCAGCCCTGTATTACTGCAAGTTACAGGCGGACTTTAACCAGAAGGACATACTTTTAGTTTCCACCGCCAACTTATGAACAAGTTGAAGGCAAATATTTATATGTATATACTGGAAGACGTTTAGCACCTTTAATCCCACGTTGACTGACTTTAACCTAATGAATCCAGTGAGGCTTTTTGACCACTAGCTCTTTGATTGCTGGGTAGAGTGAGGAACTAATTCCTGTCAAAGCAGAAAGAGTGACTTCTTCAATATCTTCACATGAATCTCTGTTACATAATAGCGGCCAAGAATAAAGGCAATACCTCAGAGTAGCGTACATGATCATGATGTGAGTATGATGATTTTACAATTGTCTCCCATTTGGAATTGGTAGGGGGTGGTGTCACAGAATCCTGGCCCTGCCACTTGCTCTGAACACTAGTGCCACGGTATGGATGCGAAAATGAATGTTGCGTGGAAATCGATGGCAAGGTACGCCAAAGCCAAGACTCTGAAGGTGTTTTGGGCAAAGTTGGCGCTAGAGAGGACAAGCTGTTTTTTACATTTCCTGGATCATCTTCTCTATGAATCTGATCCTTTTCAGCACCAATTGAAGTTATACATACCAAGGCGTTAGCATCGTTACATAACTCATCCTTAATGTCACCCAAGCTTTTATTTTCCAGTTTGGCGTCTTGTTTTGGAACCTTCATAAATTTTGCATCTTCAAAACAAGAATCTGTTGGAGCAGCCTTTCTCATTTCTCTGCTTTTGGACATGGTCTTGTAATACTTCGCCACAGAGTCTGAATACCCATTGAAACGTAAGGGACCTGATTTGGAACCCACCTTAGTTTCAGTGTCCATATGTACAGTCTTCTCAACAGTTGGGCTCAATGGGCGAGACCCTCCTCTAGTGCCACGATGACTAAACAGTTCCTGAGATTTACTACTCGTCTTACAGTACGAGTTCATCTTATTGGCTTTGGAACTTTCAGCTTCTCTTGTAGTGCCTGGAAATCCTTTTCCACGACAGGGAGATTGATGCGTTTGACTCCGATAAGGAGATGTGGCCCCTGAACGCCTGAATGGAGATGTTCTACCAATTTCTTGGTGGTCTCTTCCAAAAGAAGATGTGGCCCCTGCACGCCTGAACGGAGATGTTCTACCAATTTCTTGGTGGTCACATCCAAAAGAAAAACGATTCGATCCGAAACTCAGCTTATTCAAAACTGAGGACAGCCTGGGTGATTGAGCTCGACTATTTGGTTTTTCAACATCCCCTGCATGCTGATAACCATTAAAAAATTCCCATTTGCATTAGTTGGCATCAAATGCAAACCATTTATGATAAGAAGATTGGCTCGAAAAAATACTAAAAAGGGGAAAGATCTTTTTTTTTTTTAAACAGAGAATCTTTTCTAACCTTCTTCAAGTTTTGACTCTGAGTTTTAGTTGAAGAAGCTTTCTTTGGTTTGACAGCATTATGGATGTGAGCCATGGAACCCTGGGTCCTCACTTTAAGTCCTGAAACAGGATTCAAGATGGACAAGGAATTCTTGAAGCACAAGCGAGGTAACAAGCCACAACCTTTGGTTGCTATGCTGTGGGACGTGCTATAATTATCATAGTCCTCTTCACTTTCTTCTTCTTCTTCTTCTACATCCAAACCGTGACATGGAATAATAGAAGAGACGTTTGGAACAGTCTGAGGTGCTTTTGTGACTTTAACTACCGTAGTGATTTGTCGGGGCACTGCAACAGCCTCTGCTTGTACAATTGCTGTAGATTGCTTTCTTGAAGCATAATGAGGTGGCTCTAAAGCCATTGCCTTGGCAGCAGGCAGGAAGCGACTCATCATGAAATCTCGAGTTAGTGGATCTGTAGAGAATGTTCCTGATGGCTTCACAGACACACCGTCACATCCACTCAGAGCAGTCGCACTGCAGTTCATGGAGAATGAATCTGTTGGAGAAATATGGTCGTGAGCATCAGAGTAAACATCATCATCACCATCATTATCTCTTGACTCCAGGAGTGCTTGCTCATGCAGTCCCTCTTTCGAGAAATCCAATTCACCAATCATGTCACTGAATTCATTTTGATTTTCAAAATTTTCACCTGAACCTTTTTCAGGAGGAATTTTTTGACTTGCAGAAGCCTGCTCAAAAACTTCATACTCAGGTATAGTACCATCTTTTGGTCTACCTGGGATTTGTTCCCATTGAAAAGGAATAGCGACAGGTTCTGTTACTTGATCCGAATGCACTTCACGTCTGTGGAAAGGAAGAGAACGACGTCTATTGACCTTAAGATTATCAATTTTCTTCTCTTCCTCTCCATCAGAAGCTTTTGTAGCAGTAGAAAATCGCCTCACTGACAGAAGTGGCGTACTGAAATTCAATTTCCTTTCAGCCATTACTCTTCTTTAAATTTAAAAAAGAATTATATCATATCACCACTCCTGCACATACAAGCCTTTCCGGATTATATCTCTGAAAAATTAGTTATTGCATAAAAGACGTGGTGAAGAAGTGCCAAAAAGAAAACAGACCTGGAAAAATTCAAACGGAGAAGACGATATTTATGCCATTAATTGTCATCTCAATTGCGGGTGGATCAGGGAAAGGGAGACGTGGACATAAACATGTTTGTGCTCTGTCACGGGCTATATGAAAGTAGTATATTATAATTATACACACAAGATCAGAACATTTATATATGAGATTCTCTGATGAAATGAATCTAAATTCAACAAGTTGTCTTGTAATATGGGAGCATAAACAAAATGCAAAATATACAAATAAAAATATTTACCATCATTTACTGTCACTTCAATTTCTCAGAAGCAAAACAAAATATGCAACAAAAACCAATCAGAATCATACCAAGTTATCCAATCCACATCCCACATTATGGTCAAGATCAAGCTGCACTTTTCATCGGCAAGATGAACTTTTATTCTCTAAACTTTACCTCTTTCTCTACTTGCAACTTATTTACATTATCAAAGATCATAGGTTCTGTTTAAGAGACCATGAAACCAGCTATTTCGACAATTCTAACACCATCCAGTCAAAACACTTTGTACGCGAATTACTGATTCAGAGGAGAGAGGGATCAAGCTCAACCTGAAGGAGATATGTGCAGAACTTACCTCAACAGTCTAGCGCAGGAGGATGCTCAATCGGGAAAGTCATCTGAATCACAATAAAAGACTGATAAAAGTAAAGAAAGAAGGAATGGGCAAGTAAGTCAGTGACTAAGGGAGAGATTAGTGTAAAGTAGCCGATGTAGGGCGTCCTAAAGTAGTGGCGAGAAATCTGGGATTGAGTGAAAATAAAGAAAGAAATTGACACTGATAAGCTTTTTGTTGTTCTTTTCCTTTCAATACACGCGCCATTGATAATTCTTTTCCAGTTAAAGCATTTTATTCTTTCCCGTAGACCAAGATTCATTTTAACGTCAACGAAATAGAAAATTGGTGGAAATGTCTTTCAGTTAATCCTATTCAACAAGCTCCAAACAACACGTTATAGGATCCCTCCAACAATTACCTTCAATCTTTAGCTACGGTGGGGACACATTCAGGCACTCATAATTGGACTTTGTAGTTGCATTCAATGCAACCACATGCGTCACATTCCTCAAGTTAAGCGGGAACAAAAAGTGGTTTCATTTGTTTCCTTCTACCATTTTGTATGGATCCTGAGTTGCTTCGACGCGTGAATGGAAAAGGTGATAAACAGACCAAGTCAAGCTACTTTTGTTTTGAATTCCACTTTCACTGTTAAGGAAAAGGCTTTGGACATGCCTAATGCTTTTTAATGGAAGGAAAGCTTTATCTAGTCCCCAAAAGTCAATCGTATAACAAGGGTTAGAGCTGAACAAGAATGATTAAGTCAGCCATTGGTTGATTCACTCAAAAGTTGAAAGCATCTGTTTGAAATTGGAATGTAGTTGCTGCATATATGCCCGGCCATCAGAGCTTCTTTGTTACAACCGGCCATTTGAGCTTTAAATTGACAGGAGTCTTCCATTTTAGTACACTGCCATGGACTCAGGTAGGTCCCCCACTACACCGAGACTTAAAATGAGTGATTGTTAAGGCTTGGCATGCGAAATTAAGACAAAATTCAGAAGTGGTGGTCCCGCCCCAGATTTGACTTCTGCTAAAATCACCAGTTGATCCAGCTTCTAGTTGGATTGTTCTGACTGGTTTATGTTACTAGCATAATTATAAGCTCAAAGAAATTCTGACTCCACGATTGAAAATGCTTTCAGAAATTAGAATATATATATATATATATATATACACACAGAATATCCTGGAAGAGGATCCCTCAGCTACAAAGGAGAATACTAAGTGTTGTTTCAGCTAATGATTCCTAAGCTAGTCTGTTAAAAGAATGTGGGACAAAGCGAAGTCACGGATCGCGTTACTTATTTTCCAACTCCATATTACAAGGCCTAAAAAAGAGAAACTGAAACAATGAAATCTTTTGAAAGTGAATAATTTAATTATAATCAGAGTCTTGGGCTCCATATGTCCCGGTTTCAGTTTTCAGCAAGTCAGTTTCTCTTCCACACGAGTTGCGGGTACATGCCCTCATTTTCCTCCAACTTAGACCAAGGAATCTTGTGCTTAGCAATGTGTCGCTTCCTTGCAGCTATTCCCAGGTTATCTCCTTGGTTCTGTGACAAGAATGTAAACGGTTAATCAACTGAAAAATATCCCTACTTGAATATGTACTATTGATCTATCATTGACTTATAAATGCAACACGAATGCCGTACTGAATCCCAACTAACTGAAACAAGTTTGACCTTTCACTTCTTTAATTTACCTTGTAGCATATGCCAATGCCTTCCACGACACCGCATATGGGATAGTCTCTGGGGCAGCAGTGTGCAGTACCAGTGCAGCAAACAGCATTCTTATACGGACAGCACTCGTAGACTAAACAAAAGCCATAGAACTCAAACTGGCAACAGCATGTCTCATCACTAGGACAGTAGGAGAAGTCTCCACAATAAATTGGCGGAGGCGGTGAAGGCGGAGGAGGAGGTGGTGACGGAGATGGTGGTGGTGGTGATGGTGGTGGAGGAGGCGGTGAAGGTGGAGGAGGAGGTGGTGGTGATGGTGATGGTGGTGGTGGAGAAGGAGGTGGTGGAGGTGGTGATGCATGCGGAGGTGGTGGTGGTGGTGGAGGCGGAGGTGAAGGTGAAGGTGGTGGTGGTGGTGATGCATGCGGAGGTGGTGGTGGAGGAGGCGGAGGTGAAGGTGAAGGTGGTGGTGGTGGTGACGGAGGTGGTGGTGGTGGTGGTGTATGCGGAGGTGGTGGTGACGGAGGAGGTGGAGGTGGTGGTGCATGCGGAGGTGGAGGAGACGAAGCTGGTGGTGGTGGTGGTGCATGCGGAGGTGGTGGAGACGGAGGTGGTGGTGGTGGTGGTGTAAATGGAGATGGAGGACTAGTAGGAGATGGTGCAGGACTAGTAGGCGACGGTGCATAGTGTTCCTTAGTTGGATAAGACGCCATGGCATTGATGGCACACACACCGTATGCTACGTCAGTGTTCCTCTTAATATGGATATAACCCTCCATACCCCAGTCCGTACCCCATGAGTTCTTCACTATCCAATAATCCTCACCATCTTCAGAACCATAACCAACTATTAGAACAGCATGATCAATGTCATTTGGATCATCAGAGCAGTCTCCATTGTATATACCCTGTTCATATTTTATCTGAGTTGTTACATAAAGGCCACTTTTGATAGAGGAAGCTTTTTGAAATTATCAGAGACACATACACTAGTATATAGCTGAAAGTCCATTGCAGAAGCATCAATTCCCACACTGATGGGCTGTTGCATAGTTGCACACAAGAGAGCAGTGTCCGATTCTGGGACATCTTCGTATCCATCAATGGATACTACTCCTTTGGTCTCCTAAAAGATTACAAGCTGTTGCTTTTAGATAAGATCATAAGCATAGTCAATGATAGGAAAGAATAATGTATTTTGTATTGTGACATCTCTTATAACCATGCAGGGGATTGGCTACAACCATAATCCGGTTATTTTATGACTCAGAAATTGAGGAACCAAACCTTAATTTTATTGCAGCTACCATCTTCCCCCGTATAAGCATAACTAGTCTGTGTGTCAATCCCACCATTATTTATGACCCACTCAAATGCATAATTCATGTAGCCTCCATCGCAACCATAATTAGTTGTATCACAATCCACTAGTTCCTGTTCCGAGAGGCTAATGAGGTCCCCGGTGTTTATGGCATTTATTCCTTCTATAGCTCCAGTAGTAGAGAACGCCCAACAACTTCCTGCAAGTTAACGTGTCCAAGTTCAGAATCATGGTGGAACTTGGGTGAACTTTCTTTCCATTTACGAATCTACATCTTTTCCAAACATAATCTATATCATAAAAGGCAAATCTTACAACTAAATTGCTATTTTTAAGCTCTTGTAATTTAATTTGAAAGGAAATATGCTCCACATAGGTATTTTGAAGTGATCCAAAGATATAAAACCAGTGATAAGAGTTACCAGGGCCGAAAAATTCCTAAAGAAGATTACCTTAAGGAAGAGGATTACGACCTCCATGGAACCAAAGAAAAGGTCTCCATGATGACTAAGTTTAAGAGAGAGACGAGAAGAAGAGAAAATAAGAAGAGGCAGTTCTATGTAGGACATCGATACGGTTCCCAGAATGATTCGTGTATTTATATAAAGAATAGAGACTTACCACAAGAGCCTTGATCCTTAACACCAGTGACTGCTCCTTTCTTTCTCCAATCCAAACTGGAAGGGGCTTCACAGTTTTCCATTCCTCTTTGCCTTTCAGTCCCAAGAACTCTCCTTTTGTTGACAGGAATTTTAACCTTTGATAAAAATCGTTGCTTGAACTCTTCATTGCTCAAATCAGCGAACTTGTTCAACCCCACCCGATGCCCATGCCCTGAAGAGAACCTTCTGTTAGCATTCTTCTCCAGAATATATTTCAAGTTCGTCCTGAAATTTCCCAACCTCCTTTCTGCTTCCTGTGCATGGTTGTATACCTTTCCATATTTCTCTTTCCATAGCTCAAAGATTTGGACGATACGTTCCTCTGACAAAAACTCCTGATCATACTTCACTATAGAGTATTCACTGGGCAGGTACTTCACTATAGAGTATTCACTGGGCAGATCAGTAGACAGGCAGGTTAATGGAGCTAGAAGAAGGAAAATAAGAGCCAATAGAGATTTCTGGGAACCCATTTTTGCTGAAACTGGGTTACCACAAATGAGTGCTTCTGTCCCGTAGAAATATATACAATATGGGCCTAATCAGTTCAACAAATTTCTTTGCTCTCACCGTCCGAATGCTCTCAAAGGAAGCAGTTAAGTGCGAAAGTGACCAATTTGACATTTGAAAACGAACGAATGATGAAGTATTGAGAGTAGTTTGAGTGGCTAGGAATTGGACATTGAATCGTTTTGAGAATTTGTGATGTTATATTTTCCCAAAAATTTCTCTCAATCTATTCAATAACTAGTTTAAAATTTTAGGTGGACAAAAGTAAAGGACAATCTTAAGTGTTTACTAATGGGAGGAGGATTTTTATGTCATTGATGGTACATATTTCTTTATTACGGAGTCGTCATTGATAAGACATTGAAATGTTCACCAATTTTTAGTTGTCCATAAAAGAATATATTGTATAAGTCAATCAATACAGGACCAGGACAAAAGGAAGAGCTAATTATTTCACTCCAATGTGGTCCATCGGGTTGGCTGCTTCTAAATTAAGGCCAGAAACGACAATAAGGGGCGGGGAAACAAGTAACTTTTTCAGATTCTTATAAAGACCTAACATATCGTTCGTTGATAGCTATTTTGTTTTCAGCTTCAGCTCAGACGATTGTTCGGGTACACCATATCATTGCAACAACCATCACGTAGCTCACGATCCATCAACTGTGTAACCAAAAGCCGCAAGGGGAAAGGGACCAAGAAACTTTGTCAGACTCTATCTAAGCTAAGATTGATGGAAATGCTCCAATTGAATCTTCATTTTCAGCTTGAACTCAGACGATTGTTCGGGTACACCATATCATTGCAACAACCATGACATGGCTCACGGTCCATAAATTATGTAACCAAAAGCTGCAAGGGGAAAGGGACCAAGAAACGTTGTCAGACTCTATCTAAGCAAAAATTGATGGAAATGCTCCAATTGAATCTTCAGGATTTTCCAATAAGGAAAAACAGAAATATTGCACTAAAATCTTCAAATATTTTCGACCCTAAAAGTCACTTATTTTACGTTAATTTAAAATTTCAGATCACAACATGCCCTAGAGTTCTTTTTTGTTCGACTTTAACCTAATAGTTGGCGTCTAGTTTAGCAAATTTTTTAATATGTGTGCATTATTCAGTCTAAATCGGTAGTTGTCACCGACATATGGGATAATCAATTGAAATATTAATTAAGAACCACTGAGAGAGCATTAAGTTCTTAATTAGTAAAACAATATTAGAAATTGTTCGTAATTAGTTAGTTATGAAAGAATCGAACGCTCTTTCGTAACATTTGAGTTTCATGTTAAGTGTCCAGCTCTATTTTAAGACTTTTGTTAATCGTAGACGACTTTATGGTTCGTGAAAATGACGAACAAGTAAAGCTAAGATGGAAGAAACTCTTCCGGGGAGATACACAGTCGTGTAGAGTGTTACACGCTCGTGTCTTGACTTACACAATCACATAGATCAACCGTGTAAGTCTTTGTAAACATGTGAAGAAGGTATGAAGAGGCAAAAACATACATGGTCTTGTATACTCCCGTATAAAGATACACGACTGTGTGTGGAGATAATGTAACTCTTTGTAACTGTGTATTTTTTAGACGAAGATGGTGCTGAAAAAAATTATTTCATTATATAAAAGAGAAAAGGATGTAGTTTTTGTGGAGATTGCAACCACAACATCCAAAAGTAAGGAAAAATAGAGAGTTGGCAAAGAGTTTTGTATTCTCATCCATGTTTGATTGTTTTAAGGATTGGTTTGGGTGATTGTTGATTGTAATATCATCTCTGGTTACAATTCTAAAACTTTGTGAGGCAAATTGTTGTTAGGAGGTGAGAGACAACTTTTTATATTAATCTTTATTGAGTTCAGTGGATTTATTTGTTAGTTTGTTTCGTGATTTTTCCCTCTACAATGAAGGTTTTTCCACGCAAATCTTGGTGTCTGTTTCATCATTTAAAGTTTCTTATTCTCATATTGTTTTCCTGCTACAACTTGAAGAGTTCTTTCTTGTCGTTGATATTTGATTGATCTTTTATAGAGTTATGTTATTTGTCTCTTAATAAGTGGTATCAAAGCTATCATAATGGAAAGTGGAAATAATTGTGTGGTCAAGCTAATAATATTATCAAATTATTAGATATGGGAACCTACGATGGAGGACCTTTTATATTGCAAACATCTTTTTGATCATATTTATGTAGACAGAGGTTATAAAGGATGACGTTCCTTCAAAACCTGAAAATATGTCAGATAGAGAATGGAAAAAAATGAAGCAAAAAACTCTGGCCATTACAAGACAATGGATTTGTTAGATATATGTTAAATATATCTATTTTATTTTATTTTGACATATTTCTTTAAATTGACATATTTCTTGTTATCTTGGATTCAAAAACCTAGTTAGATAATGTTCTAGATAGAATAGAATTCTATCCTAGATAAATGTGTATTTGTTGAAGAATATTGCAGAAAAATTCTAGTTTGAATTAAATGGACTTACGTGTATGAAGGAGTCAAAAGCGGCATGGTTGGAAATTTATGGATGTGAATGAAGTTGTTATGCGTAAATTTGTGATTGAAGAGTCAAGGGCATTATGCTAAGTTTCTTGATGAATTAAATTGTGGCTGAAGAGTTAAGGGCATTATGGTAAGTTTCTTGGTAAATTAAAAGCAATCTTTCTGAAACATATGATAACACTCGAAAGAGTAAAACAAGAGAAAACTTACGACTTATTGGTGGCCGTGTGCGTGTGTCTCTTGGTGGGTGTATGGAAGTTAATTGTTTACAATCCATCTGATGTGTGAGTGTAGGCAAGACGTTGGTGTGGTGTCGATTAATGGGTTGTGAGTGTAGCTATGGGTTGTATTGACATATGAGTACTAGCGCTGCAAGTTTATGTGTTCTGCGCTATTCTTTACAATTCGTATGGTAGTTGATCAAGCTGGAAATTATCCTTATGGAGTGGCTCACGTATAGGAACAAATATCAAATCTTTCTTGGAGGACTTAAGTTTATAGGGGAGTTGTTCTGTTTGAATCTCAAGTGTATTAATTTTTTGTTATTAATTCTTTAAATACTTGGAGTTTTTATTTATTGTCTTTCATTAATTAATAGTTGTTTAGAAAAATCCTCTGATGAGGTTAATATGAGTTGTCGTGTTATTGGGTCTGAAAATCTTTCACGGGAAGTGAGGTTGAGAGATAGTGTCAAGGTTTGAGTGATGTCGGCTCAGTAAAGCCTTTGGTAAATCTATTGTACTTCGGTGAAAGAATTAATCTGGGTGAGGGCCCCACAGACGTAGACAAGGAGTGTCGAACTGCGTTATCAAATTTCTGGTATCATCTGCTATTTTTCTTTTGATTGATTTTTGCTTTTATTTGTGCAAGAGACGATCACGTAAAATCAGATAGTTTGCGAAACAATAACTTCTACGGTTTTTCAGGATTGATATCAACATATTCAACCATGCAACTCAAGAAATGGATCATTTTAAGCTATGGAAGAAGCTAGAAGGTCTGTATGAAAGGAAGAATGCTCATAACAAGGCCTATCTAATTAAGAAGCTAGTGAATTTGAAGTTAAAAGCTAGGAAATCATTGTCGGAGTATCTAAGTGATATTTAGGACATAATCAACAAGCTTACTATAATGAAGATCATTCTTGAAGATGAGCTTCAAGCTTTGTTCCTGTTAAGTTTGTTACCAGATAGCTGGGAAATGCTAGTGTTGATGATTAGGAACTCAACTTATGAAGGTGTGCTCTTTTTAGATGTAATTAAAAAGAGTATGTTTAATAAAAAATCAGAATAAAGGAAATTGGAGTCAACAATGTGCAAGTTTTTGTGACAGAAAGCAGGGGAAGAAACAAGAGTGGGGGTCGCAAAGGTCGTGGCAAGTAAGAACCATTCAAAGTCTAAAGGTGACAGAGAAGTGACGACATGCCACTATTGCGATAAGCTAGGACACATTAAAAGGTTCAATTATAAGTGAAAGAGGGATCAGAAAAAGCAAAATCAGCATAATGATGGTGATAATAAGAGTACAACTACAACTGCTTTAATAAAGAATGATGAGGTGTCCCTAGTTATGCAACTAGTGAATGCTTCCATGTCAACAATTTTGATTTTGATTGCCTAATTGGTAATGAAGCATCTTATCATTGTGTTCAAAAGATAGAGTACTTCTCAAGCTACAAGAGTAGAGATTTTGGGAGTGTAAAGATAGGAAACTAAAGTTCTATTAAGATAGTAAGTATAAGTAATATCCGAGTTTAGACAAACTTTAGATGCTTACTAACCTTAAGAGATGTACGACATATCCCTAATTTAAGGTTAAATTTGTTATCAACCAATGTGTTGAATCAAGAGAGATTTTGGCACACTTTCAGGGATAAGAAGTGGAAACTATTCAAATGTACCATGAATGTTACCTGAGGAGAGTTATGTTGCTCACCATTCAAGACACACTTAAAGGTGTGTGGTGGTGAAGAAGTATACACAGTTGAAGAGGAATTTTTGCTAAATCTATAGCATCAATAATTGGGACACATGAGTGAGAAAGGATTAAAGTTGCTAGCTTAAAAATCTCTTATCCTAATTAAGAACTGACAACGACTTAATCCTTACAATCATTGCTTTGGTTGAAAAGTTTCATAGAGTCTCTTTCAAGAGAAGATCTACAAGAAAGTCAGAGTTATTAGAGTTGGGGGCATTTAGATTTCTGTTTTCATATTAAGGGGGAGTTATTATGAGGTAACAGATATTTTGTTACATTCATTAATGATGTTTTGAGGAAGATTTGGGTGTACATATTGAACTCTAAGAGTCAAGTGTTTGAAACTTTCTACAAGTTTCATGCTATGGTAGAAAAGGAAGCTAAGAGGAAGCTGAAGTGCCTACGAATAGATAATAAAGGGGAGTATACTTCTAAGTTGTTTAAAGAATATTGCACATCGCATGACATTAGACATGAGAAAATCGAACCAGGGACTCCACAACACAATGGAGCTCCTAAAAGGATGAATATAACCATTATGGAGAAGGTTTTTTGCATGCTCAGGATGTTTATGTTTCCAAAGACATTTTGGAGAGAATCAATCTGAATTGTGGTCTACCTAATTAATCAAGCTCCCCCAATTTTTTAGATTTTGAGATTTTCGAGAGAGCATGGACTAGTAATGATCCCACATATCATTACTTGAGAATTTTTGGATGCAAGTTGTTCACACAAGTACCCAAGGATCAGAAAAAGAAGCTTGACTTAAAGTCGATACCTTGCATCTTTGTTAGATATGGTGGCGATCAGTTTGACTAAAGACTTTATGACTTAAAGAAGCAAAAGGTAGTCAGGAGCAAGGATGTAATGTTCTAGGAGCACGAGAAAGGTGATAATCTTTTGTGTGGAGATAAATTATCACACTGCAGTTCATCAAATAGCATAGTTAGTTTTTCACTGATTCCTTTAACTATTGAGCAGTCTATAGGTGAAGAAAATGAAATGTGTGACCAAATACACATTGGTGGTGATAAGATTCAATATAATAATGATGAGCTACATGAAACATATCGAGACAACATCGAAGATGAATCTATTGAGGATAATGAGCCAGGGGAGCAATTAGATCCTACATCTGATGAAAAACAACTTCTAAGGTTAATAAGGGAGGAAAGGCTTTCTACAAGGAATCTAAGTTTTGAATACTTATTACTTATTGTTGAGGGGAAGCCTTAGCTTGTGCAAGAGATTGCATTTTGTGAAGACAAAGATTTCTGGGTCACAACTATAAAGGAATAGATGGATTCTTTGAAGAAGAATAATACATATGAGCTTATAAAGCTTGCAAAAGGCAAAAGGCATTGAAGAATAAATAAGTGTTCAAGATAAAAAGAGATGGTAACCGGATGATAAATCACAAGGCAAGGTTGGTAGTGAAAGGATTTAATCAGAAGAAGAGTATTAACTTTGAAGAAATATTTTCACCTATAGTTAAGATGACTTCAATCGAAATAGTTTTGGGTTTAACTGTTGGTTTGGATTTTGAATTCAAATAGTTGGATGTTGAAATAGCCTTTTTGCATGGAAATTTAGAATAGGAGATATACATAGAGAAACTAAAAGATTTCAAGGTAAAGAAAATATGGTCTGCAAGTTAAAGAAAGGTTTTTATGGCTTAAAACAAGCTCTAAAGAAGTGGTATCGAAAGTTTGACTCATTTATGACAGATCATTTCAAGTGAACTTATGTCGATGCTTACGTGTATTTCAAGAAGTTCCCAAGTGAGAACTTCATCATTATTCTTCTTTATGATGATGATATGTTGATTATGGTTCAAGACATTGGAAGAATTCGAAAGTTGGAGGAGGACTTATGCAAATCTTTTGATATGAAAGATTTGGGACCTGCAAAGTAGATTTTAGGCATGGAGATAACTTGAGACATGAAAGATAAGCGATTGTCGTTCTCTGAGGAGAGATATATTGAATGAGTGCTATAAAGGTTCAATATACAACATCCTAATTAAGCTAATTGGCATGCCATTGGCATTTTAGTTCAAGCTGTATAAGCGTGCATGTCCCTCAACAAAAAAGGAGAAACATAGTATGTCATGTATTTCATACTTATCTGCAATAGAGTCTTCGATGTATGCAATGATATGCACAAGGCTAGATATTGCTCAAGCTGTTAAGATGGTGAGTAGATTCTTGTCAAATCCAGGGAAGGCTCACTAGAGAGCAGTGAAATAGATTCTAAGATACTTAAGAGGCACATCAAAGTGGAGTTTATGCTTTAGTGATGGCAAGCCAATTTTAGAAGGTTTTATAGATGCAGATATGGCTGAAGATCTTGATGGAAGAAAATCCACTTCAGGTTTTCTGTTCAAATTTGCAAAGGGAGCCATCTCACGACAATCCAAACTACAAAAGTGTGTGGTTTTATCTATGATTGAAGTAGAATATATAGTTGTAGTGGAAGCTTTTAAGGAAATTTTTTGGTAGAAACGATTCCTTCAATAATTGGATGTGAAGTAAGAAGACTATATAGTATTTGTCATAGTCCAAATGCTACTGACTTGAGCAAAAATACTATGTATTATTCCTATACAAAACACATAGATGTCATATATCATTAGTTGATGTTCATGATAAAAGATAAAAAATTATAGGGTGTTTGGTTGACTGGAATAATCATTCTATTCATTTTCTATTCTTGTTAATAGGTTATTCCCTTGTTTGATTGAAGAAAACATATAAAATATATATTCCAATGGTTACTTATTCCTTAAGTTTAGGGAATAAATAAACTCATCACCCCCTATCTTTATCTATTCCAAGTAGTTGGGAATAAAATTGAGAACATGTTGGACAAAAATATCCTTAAGGAATCTACATAATTACTTAACTATAATAATAATAATAATAATAATAATAATAATAATAATAATAATAATAATAATAATAATAATAATAATAATAATAA
>JAOTAY010000002.1:35282129-35319070 GCA_025629805.1 Erythroxylum baracoense | reverse complement strand
CCTCAAACAACGTACGATGAGTAAGACAATAATCGAAACACAATCGGAAAACGCGAGAGAAGGAGTCGAAAAACTCTGGACCGTAAGGAAAGAAGAGAAATGAAGGCGCGAGGGGAGGGGAGGGGGTCGACGCGCGACTTATAGGCGCTGGATTATCGACGGAATACAACATTTCGTCGGTAATCTAGGTTTCCAGAGGACGCGTCCGCCGACAGTTACCGACGGACAAGAGCATTCCGTCGATAAAAGCGCGGCATTTTATTACGGTGGAAACTCAAATACCGACGGAACAATCATTCCGTCGGCAAACTAGGTTTTGCTGTCGACAGTTACCGATGGGCAGACGACATTCTGTCAGTAATTGTCGGCAATTGTACCGACGAAATAATATTGTCGTCGGTAATCTTTTTTCAAGAAAACAGTTACCGACGGACATCAGACATTCCGTCGATATACTAGGGTTATCTCAACAAATGGTGGACGAAGATGCCGACAGGTACCAACGGAAACTTTATGCCGTCGGTGTATCGTCTAGTCTTCATCAACACGATGACATCTATAAACAATTTACCGACAGAAATGTCTGTTCGTCGGTAAATTACTTCCAGATATGGCGACGGAATGTACGTCCGTCGGTAAATGAAAGCTACATGCCGACGGTAGGTTTCCCGTCGGTAAATCGGCAAAGCAATTAAATTGTGGGAACTATTCCCGCATTTTTTCCCGTCATCGTGACTTTTGGCGTCGCTATTTTCTGCCGGAGATTTTGCGCGAATGTTTTTCCTACAGTATTTTCGACGGATGTATTTTCCGTCGGTAAATCACTGTATTTGCCGACGGAATATTTATTTTCCGTCGGTAAGTTGCGACGGACTGATTTTCGTCGGAAATATTCCGATGCTATTACGTGATTTTCTTGTAGTAAATAGTAGTAACTTTGTTAATATTTGTTAAACATAATATAACTATTCACAATTAACATATTAAAACATCAATATTTAATCTTTCCTTGTTATTTAACAAAATGAAAAGAAGATCCATAAAATTATCTATGGTTATATTATAATTAAAATAAAATAGATATTTTTCTTTAAACAATGATCTTATTTGTTCAAAGCAAAAACTGGTCAGTATTTTATTTTTATTTTAGCATCAATGAAAATTTAATAAAACTCATATTTCAAATATTATGTTTATATACCAAAATAAGTTTTTATCATTAATAAATAAAAATAAAAAATTGGAATTAAAAAGATCGTTTACAAATGTTATTTTTTGGGGCATTTGGTTTTACTTCTATTTTTTTGTTGTAATTTTTAGTATTAGTTTTCTATTTTTAGCTTCTATTTTTAAAATTAAAAAAAATTGTATGGATGTTAATTTCAATATAGATATATTTTTATTACTAATAATAATTAAATATTAGATAAAATTTAAAGATGAATTAATTAAATTTATTTTAATATGTTATATAATATTTATTAATAAATTATCAATAAATTTATTTTATTTTAGTAAAATAAATAATTTATTAAATAATATTTATTTTAATTATATTTTAATTATTGAATATAAAATTTTGTTTGAAATTTATATATTTTGAAGATGTTTTAAATTTAATTAAATTTATAATAATTATTAAATTAAATTATTCATAATTTTTATTAATAATTAATATATTAAATAATTGACTAATATATTTATTTGGTAATAAAATTAGATTATAAAAAACAGAAATAGAAAACAAAAATTATTTTTTATAATTTTTGTCAATTTTTAAAATTAAAAGAAACTAAAAACAAAAATTAAAATTTTAAATAAATAAGTTTTTATTAAATTAAAAACAAAAATAGAAAACTAAATTCATAAATAGAAACAATCAGCAACTTAGCTCTTGTCATACTAAGACTCGAATTTCCAAAATACGAAACGAAGTTCAGGAATCGTGTGTCAGGAAACTTTCCTAGTTTGAAATACCTTTGAATCTGGATAGAAGGGTACATATGTTTTCACAAATAAGAGTTTTCGTTTAGCCTTAATGTGTAAAAATGTTGGAAAGATATTGAAGAAAAAAGACTGATTAAAGATATTGGTTACAAGGAGACCCTCATCTTAACGAATGAGAGAGCAATTCGTTTAACTGTTTTAACTCAATTCGATTCGATCAAAATTATGGCCCTTCTCTCCTAAAATTCACATGTTGCGCACTGATATCTACATCTGAACCATTTAATGGATGGACCATGCCTTTGATGGGACATTACCTCAGGATGTAATACGAAATCAAGCTCTTGTACACAGTTTTAACTACCTTGTATATGACAATTCAATTGGTCCATAGGTCAAACATAAACATCAAATCAATCACACAATTAGATGGATGAGTTTTGAGGCCAGATTTTCTAATTTAACATTATGCAATGTTTGACTCAATGATTAATAATATACAAGATAAACTCAGGAACCAAGCTCCCCAGGAAGCTTAGCTTGTTCTATTTGAGGTGAAAAAGTAGACGAATTAATTACTAGGCATAGGTTAGAGTCAAAGCACTTCACAAGCCAAAAGGCCAAAAAAGAGAAAGTAAAAAGAAGCTTATCATATCTCACTTTCCAATGAAAGCCACAAGCCCACATGATCTTTGCTTGGGGATATTGAAAGATCGCAAACCTAAAAAGAAGGATTTTCTCATTGCCCTGTTTTCCCCACTCCACTAACTTACTTCTTCACTCCAAACAATGCTTATGCCATTTGCCAATTGCCAGATGCCATTTTTACTTTTCTCCCGACCCCACCTAATTGCCTATCCGCCTAATCAATTGGCTGATTCAGCACGTTTTTGACACACGTCTTAGAGTGATTGAAACTTATGTTTTAGATGTCCCACATTGCGTAAGGGTCTTGTTTGAGCCTGCTTGGCATTCCCAATCGTACGCGGACACTAACATGTATTCCCCATAAGCCCACCTTCCCTTCCCAGTTCCCTCCCCTACCCCACAGCCTTGCTAAAACTGAACCCCCCCACCCAAAAATTATAGAACTCGGTCTCCGTGAATGAGAGAGATGGGAGGGTCCCTAAATGATGGATTCGAAAGCCAAAGTACAGAGTGAGGTGCAATTATTCATGCCATGATCATGAATTTCATCCTAAGCAAGTCATGAGCTTTTTATTTCCCTCTTCCCCACAAACACACACACTCAAAAGCTAGAGAAAAAAAAGAATATAAGCACAAAGAGAGAGAGAAAGAGAAATGCTGTAATGAAGAAACAAGGATAATAAGCACATCATTTGGTACAAAAATCCTTTCTTTAAGTGATTGATTCCCACTTTCCCTCCCCCTATCTCTAGTCTGATAGTTAGCCAAAGTTAAGAAAAGAAAGTTCATTCTCTTTCTTTTCTCTTTCTCCTCAATTCATATTCCTTTCCCCTTCAACTACTCTTCCTCCCGATTCTATCCCCATGAAACGCTCATAGGCACATAGAAAGAGGATAGGTGAGAGACAGCGAGAAGGAACATAACCATGAAGAACGCCATTAGATGTTGTATCTCTTGCATTCTACCATGTGGAGCTTTGGACGTGATACGAATAGTACACACTAATGGACGTGTAGAAGAGATCAGTGGCACAATTCGTGCAAGTGAAGTCATGAAAGCACACCCTAAACACGTCTTGAAGAAGCCCTCTTCACCTTCTGATGATGGCGTGGTCCCAAAGATCGTTGTCGTACCACCGGATGCAGAGCTACAACGTGGGAAGATCTATTTTCTCATGCCAGTTCCACCAACGCCAGACGCAAAGACTCGATCTTCAAGAGGGTCTGGTTCTAGAAGGAAAAGAAGAGAGAGTTGCAACAGTGTAAATACTGGAACCGATAGATGCAACAGTTTGAGCAGTAACGTTTGCAACTCCATTTCGATGACCACAAACCTTCTCGTTTCTGATCAGTACTTGAGCGAGATACTGTCTGAGAAAATATCAACTCAGAGAGATCGAAGGAGAGGACGTGTTGGGGTGTGGAGACCCCATTTAGAGAGCATATGCGAGTCACAAAACGATGCCTAGCATGAAGGGTCGATATGTATGAGCTATGCCTTCTTTTTTTTTTTCCCCCCCTTTTTGTGATAAAATTCAATCTTATCAGTTATTCAATTTTCTTATATCTACCTTCTTCTCTTACAATTTGCCTTCTAGTGTGTATATATATAGGCAAATAAAGAAACTGTGAAAAGTTGGGTTTAAGGTTTGGGATTGAGTATGGACACGATGAGCCTATGATAATTTATAAGCAGTTGTGATGGGATTTTGGTACGGCATATATGGTTATATGAGGAACTGTTCTGAACTTGATTAAGTCCAGGATTTCCTGGAAAGATATGAGTTTGTGTAAGGAGCTAAAGCAGTTTTCTTGTGTTATTGGTTTGACTTGTAACATGGCAGAGAAGAGAGTGGCATTGAGGAACATACCGCTTCACTTGGTACTTTGTTTTGCATCAACAGGTTTCTTTTTTTTTTCTTATTTTCTGCCTCCTATTATGAGAAAACAAAGTGCATATGTAGTTGTTTAAGTGGGAATAACGTGGATGATGATCTTCCGTAGTAACTTAACTGACATCACTCTCTGTATAAAAGGATGATCATGCACATGTGCACCTAATGCATTATTGCTCAGTTCTTTTCCTAAAACCACACGCATTTATTGTATCTCTGAAATCTTTAAAAATCTCAAAACGGGGAAAGGGTTGGTAGATGGCTCTTTTATAAATGAAGAAGCTGCCAATTTCATCCATGAATCCTGGGATTTACCCTAAGGATTGAATCAATGCCATTTTGACCAACTGATTCTCTCTCTCTGCTCCATTTGTTTTTTTGTAAATAAAAAATAAATTCTCTATATCTTTTTCTATTAATCGTTAGCATGAAAAAGGTAGAACCAGAGAGGTGAAGATGATCAATGGAATACAGCAATTGAGCAAATTTTGATGTGCTGCATTTCTAGGTAGAGCCCATCAAACGCGATAGACCTCACGTCATCTCTTCGTCTGCTCATAATCAATTGATGTTTGATTAGATGATCAAAGCAATTTTGAGGTGGATGGAATAGGAGTCCCCACACAGCTTTCCACCATAGAATAATAATGATAAGAATTAATTAAATTCAAATATGTAGTATATCTGAGCTTGCAACTACGACTGCAAGTGGGTTGGTTCAGCTGCAGGTGTCTGTCTTTATGCATTTCGTTTTATGATGATGATGATTGTAGCCGTAGGAGGTGCCTACTGCCTACAGCACCTGTAAAGGTATTTAACAGTAATTTTTGACCTTTTTACTTTACGCACTAAAGCAGGAAACAAGCCCATGTTCCAAAATCCTAATCCTATGCAAAATGTTGTGGGAGTCCGGGTCCCTACCAATATGGGGCCAATGAAAAGTTGACAGTACTTTGATATCATTGGAATGTAATCTAATCCAAAGTGATTGCTCAGGCTTGTCAGTTCAAAAGCCTTTGGTTCATTACTGCTACTACTGCCCAGTCCTCCGCTTTTGTATATGCCTTCTGTTTCTACTTTCCACTTTTCTTCCCTTCAAAATTTCTATATTTGATCTGTTCTCTTTTTCCTTTTCTCTTACATACTTATTGCTCACAAGTTAAAGAATGAGTTTGTAGATATATTGGCTCATGGACATTAAAACAAAAGATAAGGCATTTGCGAGCACAACACCAACTAGACAAAGGGAAAAATTGCCCCATATTCTACTCATATGGCTTCCAATAAAAGGTCCGTCCAAAAGGGAACACAGCACGAGGCTTAACTCATTGAACCCAGCCTAACCAGGGCTTATGCGCGTGACAGGTTTGGTATATTATAAGTGCGGTACGTATGAGCGCTATCGCATGCCAGATATAGGCAAACTATAGCAGCAGAATTTGGCAAAAAACCCGAAGAGCAACAACAGCCTAGAAGGTAGAAGCTCACCAACTCACTGCCAATAACTCCAAATAGGAGCAGACACGGACAGCGTACCCGATTGATTGCCACCACCATTTGTTTAGACCCACTCGTGTGGTATATATGCTATTGAAATGGCAGGCGTACGAGCTCCTACAAATTCAAGTACTTGGAATGCGGATCTGGAGCACTCGCGACAATAATTTGCTATATAGTTGTTATTGTTTATATTTTAAATAATTTATAATGATAAAAATGGAAAATCTTTTTTACATATATAAAGAAATTCACGAATTCACACTTCAAATTTTCATTAATTTTAATTAAGGTTTACAATTTAACTCTTAAAATTAGTATCTTTTTACAAATAATTCTTATTTAAATGAAATTAGTAATTATATTATATTTAAAGGAATTATTTATATTTTAAATAAAATTTAAAAAAGCATTACTAAGATTTAATATAATAAGATCAACTTATCAATAATTAATATTCACAAGATTTCATACATTAACATCAAAATATTAAAAACATACTTGTTGAATTAACATTTTATTTGGACTTTTTTATCAATTTAAAAATAAAAAGATATAATTATTATTTTATGTTATTCTATTTGTCACAAAATTAGTTTTTGATAATATTTTTATGGTTATTGACACAAAATATTACGAAAATTTATATACATTAATAAATTATCAAATTATTTTACATAGATTTATAAAATGCCTTTCAAACAAATTAAGAAAATTTAATTTAAGAATCATAATTGATTAGGTAAAGAAAATATAAATAACAAAATAATAGTCTTCAATTAAGAAAATTAATTTTTAAAATTGATAATTTTGTGGACTTCTTATCAGTTTAACATAAAAAATACAAAGGAATAACAAAAAAGAGAATCATCAGAAAATATAAAGGAAAAAATAGTGGCTTGAAGTACAAAAAATTATCAATTATATATAAGTATATCATTTAAGTGAAAAAAAGTAGATAAGAAAGAAAACAAATTGGGAATAACCTTGTAAGAAGAGTTAATTTCTTTAGACCTACTTAATAATTGCCAAAAAAAAAAGAAGAAAATAAGAGCTTTAAAATTTTGAAAAAGAAGTTCTTTTTAAAATAAAAAAGATTGTTACCAATCTTTGGTTAAGTACTTAAAATTATAATTAATCACAACATTAAAAATTATAAATATTTCTTAGCACTTCTATAACTTAGTAGTTGTAATTTAATAGTTATTTATTATGAACAACAACCTAGTTGTTAATCAACACTACAATGGCTTTAGAGAAAAAGATTCTTCCTTTCCTTTACAATAGCTTCCAACTTCAACTACTCCCTATAGCTTCCGCTTCATATTTCCTCTCAATGCCATTTGCATTATCCCTCTCGGCACTCATTTTATTTTACTCATTAAGCTGTCTCTTAGTGCTAGAATTCCTTTTCTTAGTCCAAGAATATTTTTCCCACATTTCTTTTAAAGGAAAGGTTTTCAATTTACTTAATAGTGTTTTCCCTAAAAATAGATGGTTCCTATTCTTTTAGACCTTCATTTCCCCCTTCCTAATAAGGAGCTCTAGAACCATTCCTCGACTCAAGTTGGTACATGGCTTATACAATGAAGTAAACAGGGAGTAGTCTCATCTTCTACTCGTCCTCCTTTTTCATGTAAGGAAAATGTAAAATCTAGTAAGAAGCATTTCAATATTAGAAGGACTTGGAGCCAATTTATACGTTATGTGTTCCCTACTGATAAGCTAAGTTATGTCCCTCCAAAAGGAAACAATGGACATTGTGACACCTCCTAAGGAAGACTTTAAATAAGGTATAACAAAATGGAACACTTCATTTGTTGTTTTTTTTAAAGACCAAATACCTACATACCTGATGATGCAGTCTTGGGCCCTAGCAAATTAGAAGAAGGTAAGTTTATCTAAGTTATTTATTAATGAACAAGGCCACGTTATCTTTAAGTTTGGAATAATAGATGAAGCTCAAAGGATCTTAGAAACAACCTTTATAATATGAATGATAAGCATATCTTTTTTTGCAAAAGTGGTCCTTTAGTGTGCAACTTGAGCATTTGAAGATGAAATATATCCCATATTGATCAATATACATAATCTACCTCTTGAATACTAGTATGTGATTGGATTAGGCTATCTTGTGAGCTACATAGGTAAACTTATATGTGTAGATGAGATGATAACTTTTATAAAGAGAAATGGATATGCAAGAATTTGTATAAAAACTAATATTAGTGAGAATCTTCTTGAAGTGATTTGCATGATGAGGCTAAATGATTTATAGATGAAATGGTGGAAGACTTAGTTTTGGTTTCTTACTAATGGATACGTACCCTTAAGTAACAAGGCAAGGAATGGAGGAAAATAAGCAAAAATTTTGTCCAAAGAGATTACTACTAGGTGTTGGGATTGAAGAATCCTAATATAAAGAAGACATTAGCTAATAAGGCTAATCAGGCTTCTGAAATCAAAGAAATCATTACGAAGTTGAGCATAATGGGAGATGAAAGAAATGAGAAGGGAACTATCATATAAAAGCTCTATGAAACATATGCTCCAAATAAAGAAAAATCAAATGCAAGTTAGATCATTAGTCAGCAAACCAAATAAGAATGAACACCAAAAAATCCAGTTCATTAGTCAGCAAACCAAATAAGAATGAACACAAAAAAATCCTTTAAAAATGCATCCTTTAGGCTAAAAAAACTATAGAAAAGGGCCCCAGGTGATACTTTTGGGCATCTTAACACTTCTAAGAAGTAGGACACCAAAGGTAATTATGAAAGTTCATCTCTACAACAAGAAAATCAAGTAAGAAATCTAAAGGAAAGGGAGTCAAAACATCTCACTATAATATCAGTGTTAGCTAGCAATTCCAGTGACCCCAAAAAGTAAAAAAATAACTCTATGATTATCTTCTTTTAATAAAACTAATGTTAAATGGCCTTTTAGAAATCAAGCTAAAAGTTAGAAGTTACAAAAAGCTCTGTTTTATCCATAGCAACTGGAAAATCATCACTAACTATGGTGCTCATCATAATGAAATGATTATAGTGAATTTTGACTCAGAGAGACTTACAAGGTAACAAAGCTATATTTATAAATCGCTTACTTATTAAAACTCACTAATTGAGATACAAAACTTAGTTGAGCTCTCTAATTATACCACTCTTTTCAGATTCATAAATTACCTTGTAAAACTTGAGGGATTCAAGGAAGTTGTGGAAGCAAGAATGGAAAAATAATTGAGGGATTTGAACAATTCAAATCCATCAAAATATCACCCCTTTTAGAATTATAAATTACCTTGTAAAACTTTAGGGATTCAAGGAAACTGTGAAAGCAAGAATGGAAAAGGAATTGAACAATTTAAACAATTTAAATGCATCATAACACTTTAGATGGTAAAAAGAGAACTCAAGGTATTACATAAAGAATTTATAAGTTGTAAATGCCTCAACATAAAAGAAACAATAAGCAGACTTAACCAAGAAGAAACAAAATTGAATATGGACTCAATGAATATAATCAAGATTGGAGAAGAACATGCATCACTAAGGAACTGCATTAGAACTTTTGAGGCTTATAGCTCACTAGTGAAGTAGAAACATAGGATTCAATGGTTATAAAGTGGTGACAGAAAGTTGCTTTCTTCTTTATAGCTATCATAATTAGGAGAAACATAAACAAAATATTAGACTGATTGAGGAGAACTAAAAGAGGATTTAAGAGCAAAACAAGCAGAAGTAGGAAGTTCATAATTATTTTCAAAGAACAAATAGCATAGCTACCGACTTATTGCTCCTTAGTGCAAGTTCTTAACTTTTGGATCTTTTAGGTTATAACTGAAGAGTGAACTTAAGAACTCACCAGACTTGTTATATCACAAGATGTGGAAAATGCATTAAAGAGACTTAATTCCATTAAAGCTCTTGGATCAAATGGGTTAATTGCCTACATCTTTAGAAGGCGTAGAATTAGATAAAAGAACAAGTTAACAAAGCTATTATGGAGTTCTTTAATCTTATCACTATTTCAAATTTTAGGTCTACAACTTATTGCAACACAATACATAAGTTCATATCTAAAATTCTTGCTACTAGGATAAAGGAAGTATTGGAATCCTTCATAAGCAAGACATAACAGGGAGCTTATATTAAAGGAAGGAATATAATTAGGCTTGGCATAAAGGCCAGGGCTCAGCCTGAAGTTAACAAGCTTGGCTCTGTCAGGCTTGATCCTTTTTTCAATTTTAGACTTTCGGCTCAAGGCCCGGGCCTAGTCTAAAGTCAACAAGCCTAAACCTATAGTGCTTGGGCTTTTTTTCAATTTCAAACTTTAGGCCTAAGCTTGGCCCGACTCAAAACATGACAATTTATCACTGTGAAAAATGGTGTCATTTTACATTATGAACTGATATAGTGTAAAATAGCATCTCAATCTTCATTATTGCATTCGTCTTCTAATGTGTCCTTCGTTCCTCTGCTGTGTTCTTCTCCTACTAGCTGCTGTTGCGTTCTTTTTCTACGTCCTTTTACTGTGCCTCCTTCCTTCTAATGCACCTACTTCCTTTTATTAGCTTTAGCTCCTTCTATTGTTGACATTAATCCTCATTCCTCAATCTGTTGAAGAGTTAGGAAAGGTAATTGTTTTATCTACCTACACATATTCAGGAGCATCCACAAAAATATGTCTAAATTACCAAAAAATCCATCCAATTTATCGACATGTGATTTTTCCCATTTTTGCGTGGAATACTTCCATTAGGTTAGACTATAGACACTGATATGCCTAATTTAATTGATGTTTATAATGTTGTAATCAATTTAATTAATGTTTATAACTTGTTAGTTACTAAGCAATTATTTAAAAATGTTATATCTCAACTTGATTGAAACCAATGTGCACCTATTCAAATTAAATTAATAAAACTCTATATTTCTTATGGTTTAACTTGAATAGGAGTAATTTGGGGATTAATTGTGTTAACTTACTTTTAATAATTCGTTAAATCATTAAAAAAGTTTATAAGTTTATATATTATTCATAATATATTCAATTACTTTAGGACTTCTAATTTGAATTAAAGGAAGAGTCGTCAATTATTCCGTTATTTCATCACTTGAACTTAATATGAAGTCACCAGCCTTTTAAAAATCTAAGTTTACATGAACATAACATGTCTAGGGGGATACCCCTTAAAAACATGAAAATATCATATACTAATTAGCTAAACAAACAAAATATAATCGAGTGAAAAAGACTAGAGAATGTTGTTGTTAGTAGGAATGCTACACAACACCACGAGTTCTTTGATGCTGTCTATAATTTCAAAGATAAGGTTGTCTATAAGCTTGGAGTTGGATTCAAATCACCTGGCATTCTCTCTTTCTATATAGATTGGACAAGCATGTTAACCATTATTGTGTGGGACGAGATCTTGGTGGTTGGCTGGGTTGTTAAGCAATGAATAACAGCAAAAAAATTGTTCTCTTGGATAAGGCAACCGCAACACATAATAACATCTTTCCATACCCAATTAGTCACCTGACACATAAAAATAAATGGTCTCTAGATTCTTCCTGGAGTTGACAGAAGGGGTATAAAGGATTAATGCTTAAATACTTGATTTGATCAGCCGTATTCAACCAGTTTTGTATAGTGAGCCATAATAGAAAGAATGTTCTAGGTAAGATCATTTTATGCCAAAGGGTTCTATGCCGAAAAACCTGTGGTTTCCTTACCCTTAATAAGTCTTGAATGACTTCGTTTGTCAATTTATGAGTTGGCTTGCCATGACAAAAGTATGTATCTTAGAGAGAGGGGGAAAATAATGAGGTTTCAAATGTCTATGGTTGTTTGGAAAATTCCATCAGCAGTTGTTAATGAAGGAATCCATTGTAGTATGGAGAGGAAAGGAAGAACCTCTAAATAAATGTTAAGATTGGAATAAAGGTCCTTGACCTGTGTAATTATCAAACCATAAAGATATGAGCTTCCTGTTTCCAATAATGAAAGATACTTGATCCTAAACCAGGTTCCTCAAATGAATTAATCGATTCAGAAAATAGGAATTGTTATTAGTCTTACGGACTGTCTGGATACTTCTTCCTGTAAGGAAATAGGAATGAAGCCAACTTATCTATAGCATTTGCTTGTCTTCAAGAATACACCATAATCGTTTCAAGATAAGGATATGATTAGTGAGTTTCACAGAAGGAATGTTTAATCCTCCTTCGGCCTTTGAAAAGCAAATGTCTGACCATTTAACTTTAGCACAACGTTTAGTTCCTATCTTATGATTCCATAATAAATCCTTGAGTGATCTTTCGATAAACTTGATGATCCCTTAAGTAATCTTTCAATAAATCGTCTGCAAAGGAGAGGTTAGTTAAGTCAAGCTTCTTACATTTCAAATGATATTTAAAAGTTAAGTTTCTTGCCACTTCATGCCAAATGATTGTTGAGCATCTCCATGTATATGACGAAGAGGTAGGGGGAGATAAGATCCCCCTGTTGCAGTCCTTTCCTAGCTTGGAAATAGGTTAAAGGATTGACATTGATCAAGATTGAGTAGGAGACTTTGGAGACACATTCCTTGATCCAATTAATGAATATAGCTGGGAAATCAAAAACTTCCATCGTTTGTTATAAGAAGCTCCAATGCACACTGTCAAACACATTATGAAAATCAACTTTGATGATGCATTTAGGAGGTGAATTGGTTCGGGAATATCCATAGAGTAATTTCTGAACAATCACTATATTATCTCTAATTTATTGATTACTAATAAAAGCTCCTTGGTTATCACTAACATTATAGGTAGTTTTTCTTCTCATAACCTCCTACTGTATGCTAGAAATTAGATGTCATATATTGGCTTACTTCAAGATCATTTAATGGGCTAATTTATATTTTGAAGCTTACTAAGTATACCTATGTTTCTTTATCCATATATGTGAGCAATAAAACATTTTGGCATATTTGATTCTTATATAGTCGTATATGTTGATTGTTTTAGATAGAAGGGCATATTTTTTGGTATAGAGTTATAATATAGTACTAGAGAGTATACAAGTGGATGTTTTTAATCTAGTATTAAATGAAGATAAAAGTGCACAAGGCCTATTGAGAAGTGATGTTTATAATAACTTTAACAAGACTAAATTTAATAGATGGAGTAGAAAAGGCTTAAGGTAAATATTGTCACAATATGTTGGCCAGGAGTTCAAAAGATGGAACCTCTTATTTAAAGAGATATGGATTCATGTAATGGAAAGAAGATCGTATCATAAGGTCAAATATTTTTCACCCCTAATTTAATGAGAGGGAAGAACATCTTATGACAACAATAGATCAAGGTTTTTCGATAGCTAGTATGGTCATTGATGATAAAAATCCACTCTCTATAGTTGATAGTAAAAGATTTAGGATATTACTCACCTCGCTTCAACCAACCTTCAAGATTTCAAATCAGAATACTTTGAAGAAAGAAAATTTGAAGATGTATGAGGATTAAAAGAAAGAAATATTTAAAATGTTCTTGAGTATTAAAAGATGATTTGCCATCATAACGGATATATAGATAGTTGATAACCAAAAGAAGGGTTATAATTGATCTTGGATAGTGTAGTATATTGGAGTGCGATACCCAAAAGAGTTGAAAATTTTGAAGAAACTATATAACAACTATGCATTACATGGACAAAGAAGTTGGTATTAGATTGTCCTAGTAGATGAAATTCAACCTTCAAGATGATGGAGTTGGAAATCTAATATGTTGAGGTGTTTATCAAGTTGAGACAAAGATATTCTCGATATACTTATCTACCTATAGAAGAGCAATGGGAGTTGGTTAAAGAACTTTCTATGAAGTTGAAAATATCCACACTTATAAAAATCACCATATAAACTAAAAGTCACACCCTTTGAATTTTATCACTCCCCCTTAATCTAATATCATAAAAATTATCCTCCCCATTTTTAGAAACATAAAAAATTAGTTAGATGAAGGAGGAAAGCAAGACTCAATAAGCTATATAAATCATTAAGTTGATGCATCATGATATCTCAAAATAAGTCAAATTTGCTTAGTAATATGGTGAGCTAAGACTCAATAGAGGTCAGATGAGCATCAAGTGGAGATCTATGATGTGGTTGAGAGGTACTAGCCTCGTCATCTGTAGGTAGCTCAATAGTGTGACTCAAGAGGGGCTTATTGGGACCAATGTTTCCTCATATAATGGTGATAACTACTGAGGCTGGAGTAACTGCCACTAGTACGGCCAGGTTATTTAACCATTAACCAATTGGTAACCCATACAGTTAAGAGCAACAAAGTAAAAGGAATAAATAAAAATCAATCTCATCGCTAATGGGAGGAGTATGAAAATGTTGGAAGATGAGGCTAAGTATTAGAGAAAAGGGAATGTTTTATTTCTCTTTCTTAGTTTGATGGAAATGGACTATATTGAGCAAAAGGAAGAAATAAAGATAAATACACTCTCTTAATATGAGGGAGGATAGGAACCAAAGGTAATTGATAGATGATTAATTAACTATATTTTTACCTGATATTTAATGTATTCTTGTTTGATATTTTATACTTTTGTTGTGTATTTGGTACTTAATATGTTTCAAGTATGTTTATAGGTAATAATTGCCTTCATGAACTTAAAGGAGAGGAATTCGAATGAAAATGTCGTATAAAATAGAAAATCAGCAATCTGGAAGGAATGCATAGCTATGCATTTTTGCACGCTCATGCACTTTCGCGATATTCGACGATTTCCAATTATGTACGTTCCTATGCATGGTCATGCACATGACCATGCATAACCTAAAAACCTAGATTTTCATGTCAAAGTGATGTTTTGGAAGCAAATCAGAGGAGGGAGTGGCTGGCATTGTTCTAAGAAGTTTAGAGACAATTCCAGACGTGATTTGGAACTTAAGGAGTAGAAGACATGGGATTTTTATCGACATATCCATCAAAACACAAGATTAGACATCAACATCATTAAAATACGCAATAGAGAACAATCAGGGAGATTTAGAATTAGAATTATGATATTTTCTATTTATATGGATATGATTTCATGTTTGCCGATGTATTGCTAAATTCTCTATTAGTATCTAGGTTAGATGTACCCTAGTTAAATACTTTGACATGTTTTGATTCTTTTGTGAATGCAATTATGGTTGTTGATTATTAAGATCCAATTATCCGTTTTATTTATTTTCTATTAATATGATTTTTATACTTTAATTTGATTTCATACTTAGTGATTAAGAAGTCCTAGGTTTAAATAGATCTATGATGATTGGAAAGAGTTATTGATTGCAATCCTAGAGATAAGACGATATAAATCTTCTAGATTAGAGTCAAATCTAATAGAGGGATTCATAATACGGTAATGCAATCCTATATGATTTAACCTGAGTAATTCGGTTAAAGACCTTAGGATTAGTTGTTAGCAAGGTCAGCTATTTGCATACTATAGGAGTCTCTACAGTCTAATGCATCAACTAAACAATTATATGATAAAGATCAATCTGTTAAGGATTTAGAACTTAGATACTAATTTTTTATAACCATAGTTTTCTAAATGAATTCCACTGTTTGCATTCGTTATCATTTCCTATTTCTTTAATTGTTTTATTTTTTATTTTATTTTTATTAAAATTCTAAAATCAATCCTTAGGCTAGATAATAGGGGAAGGGTAAGTAATAGTATTCATAGTCTTCGTGAGATCGACGCATACTTGCTGGTACTAGCTATAGTTATGCAGTGCACGTGTGATTATTACAATTTTGACTATCACAAAATAGGTCAATTAGTCATCAAGTCCTAGAAAATAAAATGACCATCGATAGAAATAAAATTATACTTAATGAAGAGATGATGAAAAAGAGGAATAACATTAAGGCCATGAACATCGTTGAGTTTTCTAGTAACCTCTACATAATTGCCTAATTTAAAAATGACATTGAATTTTTTAGGCACAAAATAAAGTCAGTGTATTTGGCATGATAACTATAGCAAGCAAAATTTTTAGTAATGGAGATGCCTAAGATCTTAGTTGTGAGATTATAAGTGAGATAAATATCGACACTATGGATTTTAGAGAAGACGTGGGTGTCACTTCAAATCATATTAGGGAGAAGATTACTATAAAATAACCGAACACTTGTGGGTCTTATACAACAAGTTTTAGTAAGAAGGAATTCCCAACCTTGGTTAAAGAAGAATTTGATAATACCATTTGCTTTAAATTACTTTAAACTACGGGAGAGATAATGATTTTTATATAACTCTGGGGAACCATAATTTTGAAATTATGGAGAGCTAGTATCAAAATATTCATCTTCACTAGAAGGAGGGGATATAAGAAATGGAGAAGTTTGGGATCACACTTGAGTCCTCTAAATCCTAGAAGATGTGTGAGTAGCTCTTCCTCGAATGAATGTCCTAGGTGCAATACTATGGTTCCCTCTAGTTCTTGACTTGAGGAAAGAGAAAAGGCACAGCACAACGGGTTAGGGAGGTAATGAAGGAAATTTTAAAAAGATTTTGGGTACGTATGTTATATTGTCACCAACAGGAGAAAGAAAAACCTTTCATAACTGCAATCCCACTAACTTCAATTTTACAACCATTGCAACACATAGGTAACAATATCAAAGTGTAAAACAATATATACAAAGAAATATGAAAGATGATTAAAATTAAGAAATGAAAAAAAAGAGTTTATTTACGAAAGGTGTAAGCACCTTATGATTTTAATAATTACGATAAGTAAAAGGCTTAATTTAATGAATGTGACCTAGTATTATGCCCAAATTTTTTTAAAGAATGTTTAAGTTGAAATTACTCTATTAGATTAAGGAATGATAAGTTGTAACTAAATATAATGTATGAATAACCCAAAAATGTTTTTATTTGAATTTAAGAAAGCATCAATTTTACAGAAAAAGGCACACCATTGAATTTAAAAAATCCTAAATTTCATTAGGCAAAAATGTCAAGAACTCAAATTTAGTTACATTTAAACACAATATAATGTAATTGAAGGTTGATAACCTTTATTAAACATGTGATTTTACTTAATTTAGCAAAACTTAATTGAAAATAAGTGAAATTTAAAAAAACAATTATGAACCCTAACTTATCTAAAGTCCAAATCAATTCAATCTAAAGGTTAATGTATAACATTGAAGGCATAAACATGCTTAAAGGAATAATCACGAGCTACATAAAATATTAATTGAAAGAAAGAATGATAGGTTTTGAGAAAACTTCAAATTTCAAATGCCAAAAGCTCAAATTTAAACAAAATTAAGCATATGCTAATATAATTGAGGGTTAAAAAACTTCAAGGCAGTTTTCAATTCCATTAATGAACCATCAATTTTAAAAGAATAATAAAGAATATGCAAAATGTGAAATATCCCTAATTCTAAAACCTGTTTTCTTAAAAAAAATCAAATTTAAATCATGTTATAGGCCATATTATGAAATTGAAAGCATAAATAAATACAAAAGAATGTAGATAATGCCAACTAATCACTAATTTAAGGAAAAAGCAAGGATTTCTAATATCATCTGAGCAAAGTGATTAGGGTTTACCCTAAGAGTTATTGGAGGAAGTGAAGTTGTAGGAAGATGTAACTTAGGAGTGGAGATGTATGAAAGCTCATTGGTGCTAAAGAAGACACCTGAAGTTTATAAAAGATGGAGAGAGACATTGGAGGGGAGTGGAGCTTTTTAGGAGAGAGACAATTAATAATGTCATCTTTAACAATGATTTAAAAAGATGAGGTAAGCAGAAAAAAAGTGGTTGAAGGAGGTTTTCGAGATTACTTGGTTGAAGAGTAGAGTGATGATTTTCATTCAAAGAGAAAAATGGGTAAGTAATGGAGGCATAGTGACAAAAAGAAAAAGATGAACTTCTACTTTTAAAACTGATAAATTGGTTAATCAGTTGACTATATTGATTGACTTGTAGACACTGGTTAAGCCATATTATCAACCTTAGTACAAGTTTTTGAAATTTAGCTCAATTGGTTGACCACTCTTTTGATAAACTCATTGGAAGGAAAATATTCTCATATGAGGGATATTGGTCAACCATAATAAGACATTGGTAGACTAATGTGATAATGTGGTTGATCCAAAATGTATAAACTCTTTAAAAATTATCATAAAGATAAAATGTATAAACTCTTTTAAAATTATGATACCATATCTACTACTTATCATTTGCTTTCTGTTTTCTAAAAGCTTTATAAAATAAGGTAATTAATGTGTTTTAGGAACCTATAATTCCTTGATTGTTAGGATTCTTTTTTTAACCTACCTTTTTAATGATTTGCTTGCCATTATTTATTTAATAAAGCAAAATCTTTCAACATATCCGTACTTACCACAAAAATTACATACCATATTATATGGGTAATAATGATGCATAAAAACATTGTTTGATCTCCGATTTGTGTATGCATAATAAGGAATATTCCTTTAGACATTAAAGGTATTAAATGTTCTTCTAGGATAATAAGTCTGATTCTTACTATGAATGAAAGCTTGATGTTTGCTTCTTTAAGGCCTAAAAGAGTGTGAGTGATTTGCATTTTATCAAGTAAGTTACATGTATTCTTTTCTTAAGATTATTGAACGTTATTCTTAGATTGTGATCCATACATGAAAACATGATTCTTGCTTTTAGAATTACTCATAATGGACGTGACATGTATATGTTTAGATGCGAAAATTCCATACTCATTTGTTATATTACGCTATGGTTCTTTGCTATGAAAATATTTTCCCTTTACAAACATGGTTCTAGAATTAGCTTCACTGCCATAGTTGTACCTATTGCATATGAATCCTTGGAATTCTTTTAAGCTCGTAACATGTTTTCTATATTTTCATTCCCTTATTAAATTTGGATATTAAATCTTTGAGAGCATGCATCTCTTTTTTCAATATCTCATTTACATGTTTTAATGTGTATAATTTATGCCTGTCATTAATGAATTTTTGAATGTTTTATTACTATACAATTCACTTTTCATATTTTTCATTCTTATACATGTATACAACTATTTTTGAACTTTCTTAAGTTTGGAAGATAATTTCTTCATTTTTTTACTCAAGATTTTTAAACTTTTTACTAATTCATCATATGTCAAATCACCATCACTATCACATGAGTTAGAGTTGGATGTTACCTAATCTTTGTTCATGGTGGTAAATTAAATATGAGATATCTCCCCTTCTAATTTCTAATTTTTGGATTCACTTATGTCATCCTAAGTTGAGGCTTTAACTGCTTTCTTCTTATCTTTATTCTCTTTCCCATAGTTTCTTTCATACTTCTCATTATCTTTGAGTAAAGGACTTTGTAACTTTATATGGCTAGGATTTATATGGTAAAAGTAGATAATGTTAGAGGATTTATATTTTAGATAACCTTTACCTTCCTTGAAATACTTTATTTTGGAGAATTTATTCTTTAAGAACTTCTTAAATTTATAGCAATTAAGTTAATATCTTCTTCATTACTTTCACTGGTTGATGTCTCTTCCTCTTCACTTGATTCTTCCTTTGAGGCTTTGAATGTTGAATTCTTTTTCTTTAGAAGTGTAATTGCCTCTTACGTTTTTACCTCTTGGTTGAATAATGATGATGAAGCTCCTAGATATTGCATTAAGATCTTTGCTACATAATTTCACTACAAATGCTAGAAAAATAAGATGACTCTAATAGCACTTGTTAGTCCTTAATGAAACCTAAAAGGGAGGGGTGAATTGGGTGTTTACAAAATTTAACAAACCTTTTATAATCAAAATACTCAATTAACAATAATAAATATAAATAAGGATAAAAATTGCTCGATATAAATCAATCAAGTAACTGAACAATAATTAATCAAGTAACTGAACAATAATTTAAAGAGAATGGATAAGAGAATGCAAACTAATTTATAATGGTTCCTTAAACAACTTTTACCATACTTCTTCTTTCAAGGTGAAGAATAACCTTTGTACAATCTTTCTTGAGAAAGAAGAATGCTTTTACAATATTTTTCTAAGGTGAAGAGGAACCTTAATCTCACTTAGATCACCCCCCAAGTGCAATAATATAATGTGCCAATTAAATCTTACAACTCAAAATACCTTACTTTGTCACTTGATAACTTTAAAGTAGTGCACTCACACAAGTATGAGACAATAATGCTTAAATGATTGAAAACACTTAGAAATATATGTAAAATACAACCAAATGCGTCTTGATGATAAAAATAATGAGAAAATATGTATTTATAGTGTTTCGAGACCCCTACTAACCTTGGGGCCAAGAACTAGCCATTATAATGACTAGTTGTAGAGCACTAGTTGACCAATATGTTGAACGCACAAATTTACTAGACGTTGAGACATTGGTCAACCAGTAGGCATCTTGGTCGACCAATACATAAACTAATGTTACAACAAACTCTCATTACGTCAAATTTAATAACTTGAAATTATATTGGTTGATCACTAACCCATATAGGTCAATCAAATCTCCAAAAAAGATGATTTAACAACTTCAAATGCTCAAACCTAATTTGTTTAATGCAATTAAGATTTAAACACTTCCTAGACTATTCCTTAAAGAGTGTTTAAAAGATCAAGAGATTTTTCTATTAAGACAAAGAGATTTCAATATCTTTTGATGAATGAAAAGATGCATGTAATAAAGTGAAATAAAATGTTTATATATGGTGAGCAAAATGACTAAATAAAGATTACAAGTAACATTATAAAATAAAGAATGACCTTGATAGTCCTTGTTCTTCTTTTGTTTTTGACTTGGTCTTCACTTTATAAGATGCAAACTACATCTTATTCTTATATTATTTCTTATAAAAATATTAAACCTATTAGTAGTACATATATCTTATGTTCATCAAAATATAAAATGGAGCCTCCCTTGATTCAACACTTCCTCTCAACTATTGACCCCATTCATAGCTACTTTAAATTCCACTCATCAGTAAAGTATATACCAAGACTAAAATTAGGTTTCTCTATCTTTGTATCATATCTATAAACAGCACATCTGATATCTAAATTGTTATCCTCTCCCTCTTTGTTAATGTTACACTTACTTCCTACATAATTGACATTATTACAACTGTTAACATAATATATCTCTTCACTCTCTTTCACATCTCTGATATTATTGGCTTTTTATACATGGATGGTTTCTTCCTCTCCTTCAATTTCTCCTACATCTACAATATTAAATGGAGGATAAAGATGACCATTTCTTGCCTCAACCATCTCTTCATAATCATTGTCTAACTAACTCCTAATCATCATTACCTGAAAGAATATCAATGATCACCTCCCCTCTTATTTTCAATGCCAAATACATCTTCATTTGTTAATGCGACTTTAATACTTATACCCACTAATTTATTACTTTTAAAAATTTTAACTCATATAGCCCTATCTTCTTTACTAACATGAAAATCCCTAGTGCCTTCACTAAAACAATATCCCTAGTTTCAAAAGTAAACTGAATAGCTCCATATTCTTTAATGACTTGAAAAATTTTACATTTTTCAATAAATTCAATAGCCCTAAATTCTTCAACATTAAGAATACCTATATTCAATTCACTTTCAATATTTTTTCACTTCTTTCACACTAACTCTTTACCTAATTCATTTATGTATACCTCAACATTTCTTTCATATTTTAGTTCAGACATTAAATATGTAAACTCTCATTCACTATCAACAACAAGCAAAGAGTACTTCCCATCCTTTTGTTGCCTGTAATAATTATCTTCCATATTAAACCTACATGCCAAATCAATTATATCTAATAACCATAATATGTTGAGCTCTTGATTTCTACTGGTCGCTGACCTTTTAATCCTATAACATACCCCATAAAGTTTGTCAAAATAACTATCCTTATAAAATATAACAAGGAAATCGTTATTGTCTCCTTTCTTATATATGAAATAAATATAATTATTCCTTGGGACCAAATGACATGAAATAAACAACCATTATAACACATGGACATCTAAAAAACTGGAATTGTTTGCTCCTTGAACTAAATTCAATTTACATTTTTTATTAATCTAAAATACACAAAATATAATAGAAACTACAAAATTAATGTCTTAAGTGGAATTTACAATTTTTGTTAAACTCAATTTACCATAATATCAGATCTTGATATGTAAAGTAATTATGTAAATATAAACAAATCATAGTGGAATTCAATGAAACTATGCTTTTCTGAGAAGGTTCATAACATACACGTCTAAATTCGAAGTACAAAGACTAGCTCAACTATTTGTGACTCGTGTTTGATTTGCCATCTTACATGTTTTATGTCTTCAATTCCGTCGCCATGGAAAGAGGGGCTTATAGGGATTTCACTGCTTTCCAAATCAACAGCTTCATATATGACACATTAATAGGAATGTCAAAGTCGATCCGGCCAGCCTAACCTGGTCCATTTTTTGCCCGGATTGGCCGACCAAAGGCGGGCCATGGGTCGACCATGGTCAAGTATGTGGGCCGCAAGCCGATCATGTGCTGATCGTGGGTTGGCCCGTAGGCCAACCATTACTTCCAAAATGAAGTCGTTTTGAAAGTTTTTTATTAAAAAAACAAAGGCCGGGTCGACCCTCCCGTGGCCCGTCAAGTCATAGCCTGGGCCACGAGCCACAGGAGGTCAAGTTGTAGGACGATCCATCCCGACCGACCGGGCCACGGGTCGGGTCATGGGCCACTATGACTTGGGGACTGAGTTGCCCTTGGTCTGGCCCATTGATGTCCTTACACATTGATGACAACGGCTCTAAAGATTTGTTTCCTTTTCACCGACTAATTTCTCTCTATCACTCTTTTCGAAGCAAATAGCTTCACATTTCTCCTAGTCAGTCGCTACTATTGATTTCTCTCTATCACTCTTTGCCGTTAAGACTAGGTTTTTTGGATTGTACGTTTTCTTTTTTCTTTAAATTTGTGCTGATATATATATAAGGTTTGGGTCTTAGGGATTTAAAAATTTTATGGAGTGAATGATTTTTGGTATTTAAATATTTATTCAATATTTCACTTATTGGAGGACCTACCTTATCCTCTATGTAAAAAATTAGTATGTTAATGATTATTATGGAGTTACCACTAATTCAACACTCCTGTAAAAAATGATTGATAGAGGCACTGACATTGACATTTTCAATTTGTTTGAATACCTAACCAATTATTTCCAAAGTTGAAGTACTCAAGTTTATAATAATACAAATTTTAGGCAATACCAAAATTTTTGTCCCAACTTTTATTTACCTTTAGTTCAAGCTCCTATTCTTCTATATCTTTTGTAATATTGATATATACTTATACCCAATTATCATAATAAATAATTATTAATTTTTTTAAAATTAAAGGGCATTTGTATTGATGAAATTTTTTTGAAGGAGTTATAACTTTACAAGAGAAACCAATTATGAAAACGTCTTTTCAAGAGAAACCAATTATGTAATATAATTTTGAGCATGCAATTTAACATTCCTATTAGTACACTCATAGTATGTATCCTCTTAGTTAATCTATATAATGATGCATTTTCTTCCCCTTGGTAGCTTGTCATACCAATTTATTTATTAGTAAAGATTTCAAACGTTAGTACAACCTTGAATAGCACCTCTAAACTCTATCTTTTCGTTTATGTCTTTAGTTACCAAATTATGCCTTGTATTGGCAAGAATGTTCTCTCTTGTCTAAGCTAAAGTGATGTGATAGAAGCTCTCCTAGTCTTGGCTTTTATTTTTAAAGATTTTATCATTCCTTTCTCAATAAATATCATATACCCTATCTCCCACTGCTATTTTGAACAGGTTATGATCTTCTAGTTTTAATTGTTGTCTTCTCGTAGCTCAAAGAACTATTTCTTCCCAATCATCCTCGTTGCAATGAAGATTCAAGAGTAACTTTATTCTCATCCATAATACTTTGGTGTAGTTGCATTTAAAGAACAAGTACACTCCAGGTTCATTCTATGTTCTATATATTTGCATCTTGTGCTTATGATTAGGGAGCTTTTTGTACCAGATTGAGTTTTGGTACGGTACTGTACCAGTACTGACCAATACTGGGTACCATTTCGGGTAATTTTTTAAATTTATGAAATAGTTTTTGAATTTTTTTAAAAATTGCAAGATAGTCTATTTTTATATTGTACAGTTGCACTATATATTTTTAACTCTATCTCCAAAAATCATAATAATAAATAATAATCACAATTAATATGAAATAACAATAACTTTTAGATATTCCACATATAAATAATAACCACAATTTTTATGGAAAAAAAGACAATCATCATCATACAAATATAAAATTGAAAACAATACAAAGTATTTAAATATTACAATTTCAATTTTCATTATATAATAAATAATAATTATGTCAAAACATCCAATAAAAAATAATAAATATCCTTAACTCTCAAATTATTATAATTTACAATAAGAGTTTGTGATAAGGAAACAACTAAGTAGAATTGAAACATGAAAAAAATATTATTTAATTTACTATCAATTAAATATGTTATATATTTAATTAATTAAATTAATTATTACTAAAATTATAAATATATTAATTTATTTTATAGTTTAATTTAATTTATAAAATTAAGTTATTAATTATTAATAAATATAATTAAATTTAAAAATATTTTTAAAATATATAAATTTCAAATAACATTTGATTTAATAATTAAAAATATATGAAATAAATATTAGCTTATAAATAATAATTTTTAAATTTTTTATTTTAAAAGTTAAAATATTTTTATTAATACTTTATTAATAAATATTATATAAAAATTAAAATAAATTTAAGTAAAATAATTAAATAAAATAATTTATTTTTTAAGTTTAATTTAATGTATAATTATTATTATTAATAAAAATATTTATTTTATTTTAAAATTTAAAACTAAAAATCACAATAAAAGTTTAACTAAATAATTAATTATAAAATCTTTGAAAAAAAGAAGAGGGAGGGAGGGAAAGAGAGAGGCAGGAGAGTTTTTTTTTTTAATTGAAAATTTCAATCATTGTCCATAAGGTATCAATTTTTGACTTTATCTCCCATATACTTTAATTCTCCAAATAATGTGAGTGGATCCAATGCACCTATAGATATTCCTTATCATTAGCAAGATTCTCTTAGTAACAAGTAATCTGTTAAAGATTTTCATTGGCCAAATTCTAAATTCCTCCTTATTATTTGTAGTCTTCTTTCATAAGTTAAACTCTTGTTGCTCCAATGAATTATTCTCTGCTCAACTATATCAACAAAGCTTGACATTCACCATATGTTAGCATTTTGGTTGAGATAATAATTCGTAAGTATTTAAAAGATAGGTTTTGATTACCAAATCAAATAAATTAGAGTCTTTGAGCCAAAGAGTTAGTCTTATTAAGATCAACATGTAGTTTTTCTCCTAGTTTTTACTAAAGCCTAATAGCTTGCTAAAAAATGGATAAAATTCATTAAAAGCTTAATTAATTTTGCATCAATGCTATAAAACAAAAGCAATTCATTTGCAAAACAAGAGCAAGTCATATGTAAGTGAGAGGATAAAGATCCTTATATTACATTTTTTAAAAAATCTAAATGAGGGATCCCTCCTAATGTTAAAGACAGTGATTATGTTTAGCACTTTTATACAAATAGAGAACATGTAAAGAGAAAGCATGTCTTTTTTCTTGACTCCTCTTCCCCGTTGAACAAATGAATTTGTTCTTCATTTAGTAGAATACTAGAAGATGTTGTTATACATTATTTAATCTAAGTGATGAATTTTTATGGAAATCTAAATGCCTTCATAGAGTGTAAATGAAATTTCTAATTGATTGAATCAAAGGCCTTGTTAAAATCAAGTTTAATTCCACAATTTTTTTAGGGTCTTTCTTTTAATAGCCTTTAAAAAGATCCTTCTGACAAAATATTGTCACCTATATTTTGAAAATTGTATATATAAAATTTTAAAAAGAATAAATTCAAAATAAATTTATTTTTAAAAAGAGTAAATCACAATATTATATATGAGAATGCAACATTCATTTAAATGAAAAGATTATATATGAGAATGCAACATTCATTTAATTAATAAAATTGCTTAATAAAAATGAGTTTTTTAAAAAGTGTTTATATTAAATGTTTATAAAATTATGAAATGAATAAGTCCATACTAAATTCATTTTTAAAGATACTGAACTAAAAGGCTATATATGAGAATGCAACATTTATTTAATCAAGTTATCAATTTGTTGCACCATAATACCTTTGAATGGTTGATTTTAGAGAGAATTTTCCCTCCTCTCTAACCCTCACCTACTCCTATGGCTAATCTTATCTTTAACTTTTTGATTGCCGTGCTTGTTGTTACATATGGTTTCCTATCACCCAACACTGATACTAGTTCCTTCCCCCCTGCGACCTCCATTCTCCACCATCACCTTAACTTTGTGAAACCAACCTTCCATTCTGCCCCTTAAGGGCATTTTCATCTTTGTCCCCTTCCTCTTATTTCCTCCATAAGTTAACATTTGTGGTAAAAAAAAATGAAAACTTTTCTTCTATACTTTTGCCATGGCCACTTTGTTATAAACATTATACATTGGGCATTGTTCTTTAATAGATTTTCCACATTCACCCTCTAAAATTTTAACCCAATAGAGCCCTCCTCCTTCTACTAATTCTTAGCCTATCAATGTCGTCAACTCTTATCTAGAAACAATGTGAGCTAAGTAACAAGCATGGAAAGTAGTCCTCAAAGATACTTCTTTGACACTTCACTATATTCCTTCCCTCTTAAAGGATGCAAAAATGGTTATGTTGCGCCCCTCTATGTTTAATTAGAATATTGTCTAATGAAAGGATTAAATTATACGAAAAAATCATGCACGAAAAGATTAATTAAAACTACTTTAACATTCGTAAATATTTAGGTAGTCATGATGTGTTGTTAGATATCAATTATTTAAAAGAGGAGAAAAGATTACACTAGAAGCCTTTACTTAAAAGATGAGATCAAGATTACGCTAGAAGCCTACACAAATTCAGATTATGTAAGCTCCATAGTGGACTAAACATCAACATCAATGTCTGAGCTTTTAGGTAAATGTTTGAGCTTTCCTTTAAGGAAATAACAGGTGGTAAAGCAATGGAAGAACTATAGTTTGGTGGATGTGCTCTTAAATAAGGACCATCTCTTCCTATTTAGGTTACCTACACAATTTTTAATGCAAGAGATCATCGAAACAGCTCCATGGCATGTTCAAAACCATCCTCTTTTTCTTCAAATTTGGAAGCCAATAATCAAATTATAAGAGATTCACTAAAGGCAAATTCCACTATGGGTGAACCTTCATCAGATCTCATTTGAATACTGAAGCATGGAATGATTAAGCTCACAAGCTAGTTATATTGGCAAACTATTCTACATAGACAAAGCTACCTTATTAAGTGGGATATAAAAGATTGTGCACAAATGTTTATATAATAAAAAATATACCATAACTGATATCATTGCTTTGTCTGAATGATGGAGACAAGCTAGTTCTAGACTCCATTATAGTCTCATTATGATGGCATCTCCCTCCATTTACCTTTGGGTTGTAATGAAACCTACAGGGAGGTTATTTTCCAAAAGGGACTATGGAGGACTAATGAGAATTGATAAAGAAACTCGTGAGAAGCCAAAAACCACCCCAACAACCTTTAAGTAGATCCAGACTAATGAAGCACCCATAGAAAAGAGGGTAGCTAATGAGGACTCGAAGGTTGTAGAAACTAATAAAACAACTATCCTTTCCCACATACAAGGGAAGGAGTTCAGTAAAGAAAGGAGTTCGACAAACTGGTGATGATTAGTTGATTAATGTGAAACTAGAAAAGGATAGATGAGAAAATGGAAGCTCTAATGGAACTCCAGAAGTGAGGGAACAAGTTGTGAATGCCCAAGAAGAATTTAAAAAAGTGGAAAAGAGAAAATAAGGGGATAAAGCTAAAAGGAAACTAAACAATTCTTCATAATATGACAATATTAGCTTAGAATCCTAGAGGTATGAATGATCCCAGAAAACATCTTCTAATGTTTAACTTTGTTAATGAGAATAAACCTTTCATTTTTGGCTTGCTTGAGATAAACTTGAGTGTTGAAGTATTCGGCAAATCCTGGTTTTTAAACAAATGGAAACGTATCACTAATCATACTAACCACCATTTGGTGAGAATTGTAGTTGCCTACTATCCTAACCAGGTAAAGTGCTTATAGTATAAAGTTCCATGCTAGGGATTCACATCAATATAGAAATCGTGGAATTTAGGAAGCTATAGATCAGATTTATTTATGCGTCCAACCATGCTCTTCAAAAGGACTTATAAAAGGAGCTTTCAGTTTTAAGTCCATCTATTTCAGGCCCTTGGCTAATTCTGGGTGATTTTAACTACATAATCTATACATCTAAACCAAAAGGGGCTAGATGTAACTCTATACCAAGCAAGGAGCTAAAATTATGAATTTATTCAATAAGAGTGATTAACTTAGTTTTCATAGGGTTCCATCTCAATTGGTCCAATAAACAAGAGGGTGATTGGAATATAAGAAGAAAATTGGATAGAGGTTTAGCTAATCAAAAATGGACACAATAATTTCCTGTATGTAAGGCTCATTTCTATAAAAGCTTATGCGATGATCACTATCCTATTATGATTGAGAACCCAAATCCTAGTAGGGGAATAATCACTCCTTTCAAATTCTTCAACCACCTGGCTGATAGGGAGAGTTTCTTAGATGTTATGCAAAAGGGACTTAATATCTAATTATTCTGGTTCAAACCCTTTCAATTTTATATGAGACTGCAGACAATCAAAAAGGAGTATAAAGAAATTCATACTTAGTCTATTCCTAAGTCAAAATAGAATCTCTAAAGGGATCAAGAAAACTTTATAAGTATTCAAAAGAGATTATATAACAATTTAAGATGTAAGAAAATGAATGTAAGGGAGAAAGTGGCTTTAATTAACTACTTAGATGCCCTCAATATTTATAACTCAATACTGGGGAAAAAATCTATAGTTTCTTAGCTAAAGGAAGGAGACTCGAACACCTTATATTTTCAAAGTTTACTATAAGAGAAATAGGAATTGCATTAGTTCAATTTTTGATGAGTTACATTCCCAGATCACAAAATAAAAGGATATTCTTACATATTCCAATAATTACTTTGTTGATATTCTAAGAACAAAAACTAGAGTTACACTTCCATCCTAACTGGACTAGTTTATATAAATATTCTCTCTTCATTACATTATGAGAAGTAAGTCAGTATAGTCACTTACTAAGAAATGGAAAAGGTTGTAATAAGTATCAATCTAAATAAAGCTCCTAGTATTGATGGGTTTAATGGATTTTTCTTCTGTAAGGCTTGACTACTGATCAAAAAGGATATATGTGAGGCAATTGAGGAATTCTTTAACAATGAAAATTTGCTAAAAGAGTGGAACAAAACTCTCCTATGTCTTGTACCAAAAGTACCTAATTCTACTTCCTTGAAGGATTATATACCAATGATGCTCCAGCTTTTACAAAATCATATCTAAGATATTAACAGACAGAATCAAAGTTGTTTTGCCAAATATCATCATTCATTAATAAACTACTTTTATAGTTAAGAGGTCAATCAGCGATATAACATAATGATAGCTCAAGACCTATTTAAACAATATAATATTAAAAGGGTAAGGAGGCAATATGCTATTAAAATTGAAATATGTAAGGCCTTTAATTATGTGGATTGGAAATTTCTACTGGCTATATTTTATAAGATGGGATTTCCTTCTAGTTATATATCCTAGATTAAAGCTTGTATCACTTCTGTAACCTAAAATATGGTGATTAACGAAAAGCTTTCAAATCCTTCAAAGGAGCTACAGTTTTAAGGAAAAGGGACCCCTTGTCCCCTTACCTTTTCACCGTAGTTGTGGAAGTATTGAATATAATTATTAAGATGGAAGTTATAAGGGAAAAAAGATTAAATTTCATTAAATAAATTTTTTCTTCAACAAGACATCACTCATCTATCCTCTATTAATGATTTCCTCTTATTTTGTCATAAAAATAAAGTTGTAATCAAATGTTTAAAGAATCCCTTAGATTATTTCATTAGCATATCAGGCTTGAGTATAATAGAAGCAAAATCTTAATTATCCTATCAAAGGACTATGAGCATATGGTTAGAGAATTTGTAGAACCAATAGTACTTCCCTCAACCACACTCTTTAGATTGGCAGCTGGAATAGTAAGGCACTATCATTCTTAAGAAGACTTCAGTTACTATCTTCAATGCTGAAAAATCTAGTTAGTTAATGGGCCTCACACTACCCCCTCTCTAGAAAACTCATAAAGAATATTAAAAAACTTATGAGGAACTTCCTATGAACTGATGATATGTTCACTAAAACCTTTTCAAAAGTAAGTTAGAATGAAGTGTAGCTATCTAAAATAGGCGGACTACACTCATCATTTTACAAGCTATTAATTATGCCCTTCTAGCTAAGTATGTATGGAGAATTATCACATGTAAAATATCCCTCTAGATTGGATGGGTTAATGGCTTCTACCAAAGGGAAGGGAGCATTTGGAATGCAAAGCTAAGAGTGGATGTTTCTAGGAAATGAAGCAGATTTTCTAGTGCAGTTCATCCCTCCAATATCTCATGAAATTTTAATTGAGAGTGGAGTGTCATCCTACCTCTAGCTTGATAATTGGAGCCCCAGAGGCCTACTATACCAACTTCCTAGCCACCATGCCCTTAGGTTGTTTTTTTCATGTTAAAGTTTAACACTAATCCACTCAAATTATTTAATAAGAATTGGTAGAATAACAAACTCCTTACCTAATTGGGCACCAGATTATCAACCTAACTCTTTAGCTCAGGATAAATCCATATGGAAAATGAACTTAACATACGTTTTCTTAATCAAATCCTATAAAAATAGCCTTAGACAACATAACACTACAATGCCTTGGCATAATTTATTATGGAACAACTTTTTTCCTCGTAAAATCTATTGTACAACATAGTTAGTTGTTAAGGAGAAACTTCTTACTGCAGGGAGAATCAATAACCTGATTCACCCTAATATAAGTTCCTTCTACACACTGTGTAATGGGAGTGAGGAAATAGTCAATCTTCGATTCTATGACAGCTTCTACACTAAACTAGTATAGAGGGACAATTTGATAAGATGTAAAGCTCCTGAACCTCCTTTAGACTGGCAGCAACTATTCCACTAGCTTTTGAAACCACCCAAGATGAGAAAAGATGATAAAAAGATGCTCTAGGTAGTTTGGGCATGACGTAGTCTACTAGTTATGGCATCAAAAGGAACTCAAGAATATTCAAAGGGCAAGCAATGAAGGTAGCATATTTCTATTCAAAGTGTTTCACTATATAAGAGAAATAATCATAACCATAGGAACTAAACTCACAATCTCAACAAGCATACTAACCAAATGGTCTTTATAACCACTTGTTGTATCTTTAACTAGTTAAGCAACTTTTGTTTTTGTAGAATATGTATAGGATCAGTGTAATTAGGCTTATGCCCTGATTAATACAATTCTTTAATTTAAAAAAATCATTTAATTAACACAAATTACTTAACGAAAACGAGTTTTTAATTTATATATTAAATATATGTATAAAATTTTAAAATGAATAAATTCAAACTGAATTTGTTATACAAGAAAGTGAACCAAAACATTATCTATTAAAATGAAACATTCATTTAATTAACACAATTTTCTTAATGAAAATGAGTTTTTTTAAATATATATTAAATGTGCATAAAATTTTGAAAAAAATAAGTTTAAACTAAATTTATTTTTAAAGAGAGTAAACTAAAAGATTATATATGAGAAATGCAACATTCGTTAATTAACAGTATTGCTTAATTTTTTTAAAAAATGTATATATTAATTGTACATAAAATTTTGAAATGAATAAGTTCAAACTAAATTTATTTTTAAATAAACTGAACCGAAAGATTATATATGAGAATGCAACATTCATTAAATTAGCACAAGTGTTTAATGCAAAATGAGTTTTTAACAAATGTTTATATTAAATTTACATAAAATTTTGAAATGAATAAGTTCAAACTAAGTTTATTTTTAAAGAAAGAACCAAAATATTATATATTTAAGAATGCAACATTTATTTAATTAGCACAAGTGCTTAATGAAAATGAGTTTTTAACAAATGTTTATATTAAATGTATATAAAATTTTGAAATGAATGAGGTGAAACTAAATTTATTATAAAAGAAAGTTCTGAACCAAAAGATCATATATGAGAATGCAACATTCATTTAATTAACATAATTACTTAATGAAAATGAGTTTTTTAAATATATATTAAATGTACATAAAATTTTGAAATGAATAAGTCAAAAATAAATTTATTTTTAAAAATACCAAACCAAAGATTATATATGAGAAATATGTACATTCATTTAATTAAAAAATAAAATATCAATACTTTGAAAATTATTTTATTATCAAATCAAAAGAGTATCATTATGCTAATATTATTCAAAATTTTTAATGAAACAATTTACAAAAAGCCAAAATGAAATTATTAATTAATGTTGGAGAGTGGAGAGCAGATATTAAAGTTGAGTAAAGTAAACAGTCTAAGACAACAGAGCTTGCATAAAAACACACAAGTAAATACTTACATCTTCAATTATAGAAAACCAAAGCAATCACATGAAAAATAAGTAATTACAAAAATAAAAATAAAAGCTAACAAACCTTCAGTACAAGAAAGGGGATAGATAATCGTTATAATCAAGATCGTTAATAGTTTGCACTATTTCATCTGCATGTAGAAACATTATTGTATAAATTATACTTGATAATGTAATAATTGCATTAAATAAATATTAAACATATGATAATAAACAATTAAATATACCTTCATCATTAAATTTTTTTAAATATTTTTAAGTTCAATGATTGGTCTCCTCCATATCAGTAATATAAAAATTAAAAGACAATATAAGATAAAATAATATCATAAAAATAGACAAATTTGATATATCATAAAGAATAGAGTTTATCTTCAATATCTTCATCATCTAACCAATTTCAGAAACATATAAGGGCTTCCATAATACTATGATGAAATTGAGTACAATAAGCAATGTGTAAAGTTAGATATTTTGTTCCCGAGAATAATTCAGTAGTAATATAAAATATTTTCAACTTCACACAAAGTTCTTTAACTAACTCTCATTGCTCTTCTATAGGTAGACAAGTATATTGAGAAAATCTTTGTCTCAGCTTAATAAACACCTCAACATATTTGATTTCCAACTCCAACATTTTGAAGGCTAGATTCCACCTGGTAGGAGAATTCATGAGGCTTATATTAAAAAAAGTGAAAATCCAACAAATGATTTGCGCATATAATAAATTGAAGAAATTATATCAATCAAACATATCAAAACATGCTAACAATTAAAAATGCTGATCCATTTTGATCTTTGATATGAGTTTTAAAAGGTTATATCCATTTTGATTTTTGTTAAAGAAATTAATAGTTAGTTATGATAATCAACATTTAATTTTGGATAATTACTCTTTTCGAAAAACGAATATTAGTGTATCATAAATTATCATTGTCATTTTTTAATGTCATCTTATGTAAAATGGAATTGGAATAAAAAAATTTAGAAATCCAAGCAATACCTAGTTATAAAAGATGCGCCACTTTTAGATAGAAGTATTAGCAAGAAACTTTCAAACTTATAAAAATAACGTATATATTTATTTCTGTTAGATATACGTTAAATATATCTATTTTATTTTTATTTTGGCATATTTTTTAAATTGACATATTCTTCTTATTATCTTAGATTTAAAAATCTAGTTAGATAATATTTTAGATAGAACATAATTATATCTTGATTAGATATGGATTTGATAATGGTTATTGAAGAAAATTCTAGAATGAAGATAAAGGGGCATGGTTGCAAGTCTTTGGATGAGTTCTGCGTGAAATTGTGGCTAAAGAACTAAGGGTATTATAGTAAAGTTCTGGATGAATTAAGGGTTTATGAAAAGATACAAAGGTAGAGGTTTTAAAAACAAAAGATGTAAGAGACGTTTTTTTTTCATAGGTATGTGCGTAGCATGTGTGAAGTGAGCTGTGAATTAATAAAAATCTGCAGTTGATTAGTGGGTGTGTGCGTGAGTCACTTGGTGGATGTGTTGAAAGTATTTGTTCATAACCCATCTAATGCTTGAATGTTGGTGAAAACCATGGTGTGGTACTGATTGATGGGTTGTGAATATAACTGTTAGTTATGTTGACATCTGCGTATGGGGGCTGCATATATATGTGTTCTGCACTGTTCTTTATGGTGTGGTAGTTGATTTATTCTTGTGGAGTGACTCACGGTTGGACTGATTGGAATTTTACGTGCGACGACTTTCAGATTTATTTTAGTGGAGTTGAACTTTTCGAGAAGTTGCTCTTCTCTTTTATCTCAAGTGTTTTATTGTTCTGCTCTTAGTTGATTGATCACTTGAGTTATTTTTTTATTAATTGTCTTCTATTAAAAGTTATTTAGAAAAATCCTCTGTCGAGGTTAACACGAGTCGATCGTATTATTATGTGTGAAAATCTTTCACGAGAAGTGAGGTTGAGTTATAGTATCAAGGGTTGAGTAGTGTCGGCTCAATAAAACCTTAGGTAAATCTATTGTATTTCGGTGAAAGAATTAATCTGGGTGAGGGCCCCACATACGTAGGCAAGGAGTGCCGAACTGCGTTACCAAATTTCTACTGTCATTTATTATTTCGCTTTTGATTGGTTTTGTTTTTGTTTGTGCCAAAGACAATTACAGTAAAATTGGAAAGTTTGCAAAACTACTATTAACCTTTATGGTTTTTCAATTTCCTTTTTAAAGAGTACAAAATTTGGTCTTTAAATAAAGTCAAAAAAACTTATATAAGCATATCAATTATAGATGGCACTTTCTCATGATATAATCCTAACATTTGTAACCATTAATAAGCATCCAACTCCAAAATACATGAGAAGAGTAAGAAAATAGTGCTCATGTCTCAAAGCTTCTTTCTCTTTAATGTTTGCTTCATCCTTTCCATATTTTATAGTTTCTTCAATGTTTTTAAATCCCTTTCGAAAGTTTATTTATGCCCTTCATGCTTTAGAACACGTAGTTCTTCTTGTTCTTCAAGTTCTAATGCATGTTCCCTCTTTAATTTTTCAATTTCAGATGTCATGGCTTTTAACTTTCTCAACAAGCCCAAAATAATTTCTTTGTTTCTCTCAGTTATAGAAGAATTATCCTACTCAAAAATTTAATATGCATTTTTCTCACAATTAATGAATTCCAATTTAGAGTATAAGGTTTCTAAGTTTTAAAGGTTTAATCAGTTTAAGGTTTAAAAAATGTCTAGATTAGACATTTTTAATATTTGAGGTTTAAGTTAGAAAAACATATTATGTTTAGATTAGGATTTCATTTAAGGATTTACTAGAGCTTAGTTTAAGGTCTCATTTATTGGGGGATTAACTTTTCCAAAATTAATATTATAATATGTGTTATAGCTCACATAGAATATTACGTAATTGATAACAAAGGTTTATCACTAATTTAACACTCTTATAAACAATGATTGAAAGAGGCACCACTATTAGAATTTTCAAATTATTTGAATATCTAACCAATTATTTTAAAAGTTTGGACATTTGAACTAATATTAAGAAAAACTTTAGGTAATGACAAAACCATTATCACATAGTGTGTTTGTGCCAAGTATAAATATTGTTATTTAATAAATTAAAAATATCATAAAATAATAAAGTAAACATACGAATGAGTGTATAGGTATTGGGTTAATTGTAAAAAAATCTCAAACTTTGCTCAATTTTGTAATACTAGCTTAAATTTTAGAAAGTGACTTAAAATGCTTAATTTTTCAATTTGTTGCAAAAATAGTTTGGTGTTAACTTCTCCGTTAATATGTCTAACGTAACTAGCCACGTTAGTTTGATTTTTTCAACATGGGACTATTATGTAGTTCCTTTTCTCCCACTTAATCATTTTATTATTTAACAAAATTAAAAAGAAAATCATAATTTTGTTGTTAGACTTTGCTGCCCGTCAATATTCTTTATTACTCCAATTTGGTTAGCCTTATGCCAACCTAATGATGAAACTACATAAACAAATAAATTTTCCATATCTCTTCTTTCATTTCCACGTTACATAGAAAATTCTCGAAGATAAAATCTTTGAATCCATTCACTATTTGATAATCCTCGGGTCCAGGGATTGTAGGAACTATTGTTGATCGACTACTGATTTCTATATTATTTGCCTCTTACTCATTGTTTTTTGCCTTCGCCTCTACCACTACCATCTTGCCAGTCCCATCATTTGAGGAGTCCAAGTAAAAGAAAGCCTTTTCATAAAAACCTGCCTCATTGTGATTATTCTGACTCAATCTAATGATAAAGCTCAACTCTTGTAATTACGAAGTTATGGATGACTTAGTGGCGATTCGAAGGCACCGAAGAGGCCATATAACTATGGAGCTAGCGTGACGCAAAAGAAGAGAGCAACTTCAACATTGGATTAGGTAGTGGATGTATAGAGTTGAAGTAAGAAATTGGGAATTGGAATATTGAAGAGCAGACGGTCTAGTGTTGAAACAATATGAAAGGTGTAGCTTGGTGTGAGAGAAGGAACCCTGGTACGCTGATATTGTGAACTTTTTAGCTACTGGTGATTTGCCTGATCATTTGCCTAAGTCTGCTAGGGATA
>JAOTAY010000002.1:35259772-35277475 GCA_025629805.1 Erythroxylum baracoense | reverse complement strand
GAATGCATGTACACTTAAATTCATGTGCAGAAAAGTTCACTATTCACTTGCATGAGTAGGTTATATTATGCATGAACTTAAAAATGCATCTCTTGCCTCTCACTGAACACTCCTATTTACCATTTTAACCTTCCCATAAGTAATGAGATGTTACAAAAAACCTACTATCGCAAGATAGAATAGGAGTGTCATTGCCTCGTAGTATTGTAGAATTCTGAGCTGGGCACGTTGCGCCTTCCCCTTGATAAAAACAAACAAAATTGGACTTAATATACCAAAAAAAACAATACTAGAACATATCCATTTTGATGAGTTTGCAACAGAGCAATCAACAAGGAAATTACCAACAGACAAAAGAGTGTAATAACAAAATTAAGGTTTTTCTTTTTTTAATTTTATTAAACAATAAAATGATTATGTGAAAAAAAGGTACTACATGGTAGTCACGTGTCAAAAACATCAAGTTTACATGGTACGTCAAATACGTTAATGGAGAAGTTATCGTCATGTTACTTTTACAATAATAAAAAATTGGAACATTTGAAAGTCACTTTTTAAAGATGAGATTAGTATTAAAAAATTTAAGTAAAGTTTGAAATTTTTTTACACTTTAATTATTTTATGCTTTTTTATTTTTAATTATTAAATAATAAAATTCATATGTAGCACATATATAATTTCTAGCAACTATATAACAAAAATATTAATCCAATATAGCATACATGGCATATATATAATTATGCTGAAAGTTATCAAGGACATGGCTTTTAATAAAAAAATTTGACATACTAAAACAAAAATAAAAGATCTCACATAGAAGTTATTTTTCTTTTTCATAGGTCTTTTAGACATTTTTCTTCAAGGCATTTATCTTATTTAACTTAAACATTTTCTTATTTAGTTTAAATATTTGTTTGTAATGACTCGTTTGTTTTATTTATTTTCTTGTCTCCTTCTTTATTTGTGTATTTATTACTTATTTTATCTTTTATTCTTATTTTTATCTATATTTATTGTATATTTATTTGTTATTTTTTTATTTTTTTATTATTATCATCTTTATGTCTATTTTCTCTTTCTTTTATTTTTAATTATTATAACATTTTTTTGGGTACAAGTATATCGAAAATAACGTGAAGTAGCGTACTTCTAAATCTCCACAAATATGCAAGCAGACTCTCACTAAATAATTGTTGTAGCTCACCGTGTTATTCATATTAACTAAAAACTTAAATGTAAAACTTTTTTTTTAAAATTAGAAACTAAAACATTTTTAAACTACTTTTTAAAGTAGTATTACAAAATTAAGTAAATTTCAATTGTTACAATTAACCCTATATTTAATATGCACAGATTCTACCAGCTTTTATACAGATGAATAGATCTTTAACATAGATTAGTCCAACCTCCAAATCATCTTAAAGGTTAGGCTTTCAGGATGTAGACAGTGAATCCAAAAAATAAGATCAGGAGAACTGATTCATCTTGCAATCGGTGATTTGTATCTCTGCAGCCTGTAGTTTTGGGTTGCTAAAACCTCCAGAGTTTCACTTGCCTGCAGATAATTTTTTAAGTTTTCAACTTCAATTATTGCATGATATGCCAAGAAGTTTTATATATACCTTGTAATCAAACCTCGAGCTTTAAGTTTTATCAAGGTAACTTCAAAGGACTCGGGTTACATTAGAAAACTAGAAAGTACGGTGTTGGAGAGTTTTTGGAATACCAAGTTTACTCAAACAACTAGAAAGTTTAACATGCACTTACAGCATCTGTTAAGTCTCCAAACACGTAAAAGAAAAGTGTGGGGCGAGATAAATAACCCTTAATGCCCACAGACGAGAGCAGTATTCATTCCTCCGCATCAAAAACAATAACCTCGGTCATGAAAAATCACTTTCCACGGTCAACATGACCAAACGCATAACACAAAAAGTGGTCAGTTCCACAAGAAATGAACAATAATCAATGTTTCATCCAATTTTCCACCGCCCAAACACCACAACTTGCACAGTAGATTGGCAAGACAATGTATAAAGCATTATTTCTGAGCAAAATTATCACTCTAACCGGATAATGTGTCCAAAAATAGCATTCCTATTCCAATAATTCTCACAGAGATCATCGAACCAATCCAAAAACTGACACATAAGAACACAAACAGCTTCCCAGTTAATCATTAATGAAGGCCCTTAATGATTCTTTTTCAGGAACATAACAATCAGAGACAGAACCATGATATACACCTCAGGAACACAAATGACCAGTTTCCAAGAAGACTTTACACCCGCGATGAACTAATGAGTAACGAGAGAACTTCAAAGGGAATGAAACTTATTCAACATTGTATTGAATTAATATACATGAGCCAGCAAACAAAAGAAGGCCATGAATTTTCAAGCATCCAACAAGACCCTAACAAGGGTATTAGCCAATAGTGCAATGATAACTTGATCAGTCCAGGGCATAAAAAATCATTACTTTTCAAACATATAAAATAATGATTAATACCTTTAAGGTTGTTCTTCCCCTAGCACCCTTTGATATAGAAACTAACAGAATCATAGGGACACTTCCTTTTATCAGTGTCAATCCCCAATAATAATCCCACACAAGAAAAATGGCTCAATAATGCCGTTAAAACAATATCATCATAATTTCGCAGGCTAAAAATGCCTAAACTAGTCAAAGCATTGAAAGAAACTGTACAAAAAACAAAGATAAAACGATGACTAGCACTTTCATCCGTCAGAACTCGGAGCTCCAAAGATCCAATTCTACAAACAGTGATTACGCAAAAACAAGCATATATGAGCAGCATCACAACCCAATGATGAAATAAAACTATCCTTATGGGCAGAATATCATATTAGCAAGTCTACTCACAATCCACAATAACAATAATTAACTTTAATAATCCCAGAACAGTCGATCAAGTCCTAAACCTTACAGCAAAAGATGTACAGAGGAGGTTAAAAATAAGATCAAATTATGGGAGAACACTGGTCAATTTTTTAGTAATCTCTCTCACCATTGGAGCCAGATCGCTTGCCTTTCTTGATCTTCTCGAGCTGAATCTGAGTCTCAGTGAAAATCCTCATTCTCTCCATCTCCAAATCTTTGGAAAACTTCATTCTTTGCTTTTCCAAATCTACCATCTGCCTCAACTTCTCGCTCTCAACTCTCTCGTAAACTTCTCCGAACCTCTCTATTGCTCTCGCCAATCTCCTTATCCCCTCTCCATCTCCATCTTCCTCGCTCTCCCTCTCCTCCTCCAGCTCTTCCTCCTCCTCCTCGCTCTCCGATTCCGCTGCTGCAGCAGCCGCCATAGCCGAGTAATTTCTCCTGAAGTATCCATCATCTGCTGGCCTCTTCTGCGGCAGTGCCACCATCGTCGTCGGCGGAGTCGAAGACGGAGTCTTCCGGTACGACGTGAGCGGCAGAGCCACCGGAGGGGACGGAGACAGCGACGGAGACGGCTGTTTCTTGGCAGGAAAGTTAGATCCGATCAAAGAATCGAGGCGGTCGAAGAACGGCCACGACGACGTTAGGGTTCCGTTAGACGAAGCAACCCTAGCCTTCTCGATCTTGTACTTCTTTTTGATGGTATCGATGCGATTCTTGCACTGGACATCCGTTCTGTGCGTCTTCTTGGTATGGCCGTGGAGGGCGTTGACGGCGTCGGCGACGTCCTGCCAATCCTTCTGACGAAGGTTTCCACGGTTGAGCTCCAAGTAACGCTTTCCCCAAGAGTCCACCAGAGTGTAAGTGGCCTCCTCGCTCCAGCAATCTTCGCGTATCGGCATGGGACGGGAGTGAGAGGTTGCGGAAGGCATTATGCTGTCCGTTAGATCTCCCATCGGGAGAAAAAAAACCCTAGTCACGGTTGTTATCACGGTGGCGTTTGGTAGACGGTTATTTATCAATGTTCGTTTGGGGAAGAGAGAGAGAGAGAGAGAAAGAGAAGAAGAAATAGAGAGAGAATAAGCGAAGTCGGTGCGGCGAAGGTGACGCGCCGGACGTATGAAGCGAAAGTAAAGGGGAAAAATAAAGAAAAAAGAAGTGAGAGGGGGTCGCCGGGAGAGCGCGTGAGTTAACGGAAGTAGGGCTGCGCCTGACTGCTTGGTCTTTGATTGGCTTCACCGCCATTTGGCTCCGCTGAGGACCCAAGCCCACGCGCACCCCACTCCAAGCGTGTCAGTTGCGTCTCCGTTTGGTATCTCCCCAACAACAAGAACACGAGCTAACCCCTTATATTAGCTAATTTTACATATTATAACTATTGGAACTGAAATTGCTCAACCCCTGATTTTCTATTTAATTAGAAAACAATTATTCTCTATTGGGTACAATTTTGTTTAAGAAAATAAATTGAAAAATAATGGATTGCTAAGTTAAGTAATAGAACACGCGAATGTCAGTAATTGGAATAAAGACACGACTAGCTAGCTGCGTTGAATTTGAAGACTTGCAGATGCAGTGTAGGGTAGGCAAGTCAATTGGATATGAGTAGTGTAACAGCGTTTTATGTATGATAAGATATGACCCTGTCTGTGAACTTTGTATGGGGGAAAGCAATATGAGCGTTTTATGTATGCGATACGATATGACCCTGTCTGTGAACTTTGTATGGGGCAAATTATGGGAGGGGCAATATGGGAAGCAGGGGAGGCGGTTGCGTCGATGTGGGGGATGACCGTGACGTTGATGCGCGGCGAATGAGGGGAGACGCGTGAGCCACGGCAACGTCTGCTCTGGTCTCGGCTCGGCTTAATATTGGTTGACCGGTTTTAATCTGTTTTGGTTAAAAAGGAGAATATTGAATGGTCCGTCGGTCTCTTACTCGTAAAACGGAACGGAGACGGATGATATAGTAACACAACAAAGTCGATAATCTAATCTATTAAGTTCTTCGGGTCAGGCCAACCAAGACTGCTTTTGCCCAGTGGGTTAGGCTTAAAACAATCCTGCCTTCTGTACGATGAAATCAAATTTTCTATGCACTGGTGACTATCTATGGTTCAACACTTTTGTTGCGGCTATTTTTTTGTTTTTTTTATTATAAAAATATAAACTAGGGACTTAATTGGTATTTTTCAAACTATAAATTGGCTACATTTGTTCCGCCGCAGAAGTTGCCAACGAAGAGGAGCTTTGTAAAGCAAACACTAACTAGGAATCATATACTTTTCTAGAAATCGGTCAGGGATTCTAGGTAGCAATCAACATGAATAGTGCGTGTTATAGAAACTTGAGAAGTGTAGTCCAATTGATTAATTAGTGAGAACACAGAGCAAGATTAGATAAATTAAAAAGATTGTGAAGAGGGGCGTACTAATTAATAGTTACAGGTTAGAAAAGACTTAGGTAACAAGAAGCTGCAGAAGCTTTAATGCCAGGTCTCATCATTACCGGAAATTAACATCTTTCTACAACAAAAGGAATGGTTTGACTTGGATGTGCAGCTTTACCAGATATTCGAACGCCTTTAACGGCTAGGATGTAAAATATATGTAGGAACAACACCAACTTGACAGCTCCTTTATATAAACTAAAGCTAACATGCATACACTTTCTATTAGGTATTTATTGAGCCGCAGGCCCGCAGCTCTGGTGATGATCAAAATCGATCTGGAAAACCTAACATTGAAATAGGGCTAAGTCACCGATCACGAGTACTGGATACTGGTCGGTTTACCCTTCCCTATGAGGTAGTAGTTCGATTCTGCATGTTAAGGGCAAAATGTGTTGAACATGTCATGTCAGACCTTGTAAAAGGGATGCCAATGCAAAAATAAGGCAGTAAGTAGTACAAACTCAAAAGCTCGTATCCTGATCGAATGAATATCACCACAAACGCAGACGCAATAAAAGAGAAGGAAATAGAGTTGAGGTTAGCTACTTAATCTATAAAAGTGAAAGATACAGTTGCTTTGGCATATCGTTACTCCAAGAACAACAGCTACGACAAGTTTTCCGTCTCAGTACCAAAATTAAGAGGAAAAATGGCTACAGGCACAAGGTTAGGCCATTTCTGGCTTCCTTCTTGCTAAAACTGCAAGAATGTTAGATCATACAGGCACAGCATGAACGCGTTTTCCTTCCAATACTAAATTGAGTATGTTATAATAAGGCAAAGGCGGATACATTATTACTTTTGGAATATCAGAAATATAGACTTGGCAATTGGCATTCTCTGTTGTGTCCAACAAAATCAATTAAATAAATCACGAACAAGCTCAGAAGGATTAAATCAATTAACTTGACACAACCAACACATGTTGAAAATTATTCTTCAGACCAAGACTTTTACGTATCGTGGTGAGTTCTATACTGGACATATGATAAGCAATCAGTTAATCTCAAGGTCTCAAAGATAACACAAAGGTTGTATTAACACTCGAAACCAGTAATCCTGGCAATGTATTTATATAAAAATCTCGAACATGGCCTCTGCTTATGCATATTTCGTGGAGGTTCTACCCCGTATAAGCATAAACAAGTCTTTTATCTTGAAAACCCGTAAGAATTAAAGGTCAATTTTAACACCAGCTGAGCATGCATGCACTAAATAAAAGTATATATATTTACATGAGTTTTGAGGTAAGAAAGCAAATTTCTAAACTAGTATTCGAACATTCATCTTAATCATTCTAATGCTCATTCACATTTTTGGTCTGTTGCATATCATTCATGTCATCGATTAAAGTATTACTCTAAAAGGCAATATATATCACTACGGTTTATGTTCTAATAAATTAAAATTTGATCCATCACATAAAATCAATTGCATCATACAGTTAGATTTCATCTTGAATTTTAAGTAACTTTGGACGTGCAATGAAGCTTAAAGTAGACAAGCCAAATTGCTGATGTTTTACCTTTCTTGTTAGCTTCTCTTCATCGCATAAGTGATCCAAACTATCCCATTCATGCGAGGCTAAGCAATAACTAGAAACTACAGATGGACATTATATTTATTTTTTGGTTCATACTAATGCAAACTTTGTTCTCCTTTTACATTTGCGATTTGTTAAATTTAAGTTCAAGTTTGTGCATGTTTTAATACTAATCAATTTTGACATATGTTTCACCATAAATTTAATGTTTTCATGTAAATAAATTTCAGCCCTTTGAATTCATCAACGTTGTTTGACTCCTTTTCAGTTTATTGCTTTTTCTCCCCTCGTAAACATTTCTGTTTTCCTTCTTTTGTTTACACTTAGGAATACATTTCATAAACCACGTGATAACCTGTTGCACTTGGAAGCAAGTTGCATAAGCTATCAAAAATAAAGAGGCTTCATTGTTAACTTTTGTTCACCTCTATTTCAATTATAAAGTTTTGTTGTTCCTGTTAGAATTTTTAATATGAGCAGAGTGTAGAGTTCACTAACAAGAATTAGGGTTGGGTTAACCATTATCAAAATGACTAGAACTAGTCATTTAGTTAATTAGCCCTCACCACTTATAAATTCTTTAACATTTTTATGTTTAGTCAACATGGAATACTCTAACACTCCCCCTCAAGTACAATTGGGAATGAACATCCAGTTGTCACTTAAAATAATCACAGCGGTAACCAAACCGAGCCGCTGAGACTGGACATCCAGACGAACAACTGGGAAATTAAGAATCTGGACCAAACCTGCTCTGATACCTCACTAGAATTTTTAATATGGGTAGAGTGTAGAGTCCACTAACAAGAATTAGGCTTGAGTCAATCAATGTCAAAATGACTTAAACTAATCATTTAATTAGTTGGCCTTTACCACTTATAAAATTTTTAACATTTTTATGTTTAGTCAATATAAGATACTCTAATAGTTCCGTCGTTCCTTTTCCTTTTCAAATCCAATATTATAATTTCATAAAAATGTTCTTACCTTTGATATTTATCCAAGAACAAAGGAAACATCTAAAGTTGTAACAGCTATAGAGACATTAAATTACTTAGTCACACTATAAAGTTATAAAAGAAGGTGATTGAGAAGAGAGTGAGAAAAGATGCTTCTACCCCAAAAAATCAATTTGGCTTCATACTAATAAAGTCCATGATAGAAGCTTTACATTTCCTTATAAAATTAACGAAATATTACAAGGAAAAATATCATAACCTACACATAGTTTTTATTGATTTAGAGAAGACGTATTGCAACTTACCTAGAAAAATCATATGAAGGTGTTTAGAAATTAAGGGATTTCTTATGACTTATATACGGATTATTAAGGATATGTATGATGGTATAAAAACTAGAGTAAAGTTGATAGGAAGAGATATAAAGGATTTTCTATCGATATTACGTTATACCAAGGCTCTTCTCTGAGCTTTTTTTTATTTGCAGTAGTGATTGATGAGTTCACCAAGAATATCCAAGGAAATGTGCTTTGGTGTATATTTTTTGCTAATGACATTGTTTTACTGGATGAATTCAATGTCAAGATTAAACTTTGGAGGGATATGTTCAGGTCGAAGACCTTTAAATTGAGTAGGACTAAGACCGAGTACGTAAAGTATAACTTTTTTGGGCATAGGGTGGCTAATGATGTGAAGGTAAAGATTAGTTCAGAAGTTATACCACAAAAGGAGTGTTTTAAGTATCTAGGATCTATCATCTAAAGCAATAGAAAGATTAATGAAGACATAGTCAACTGGATCAGATCAAGGTGACTTAAATAGAGAAATGCATCAAGAGTTTTATACGACAAGAAAATACCACTTAATCTTAAAGGCAAATTCTATCATTTAACGATTAGGCCAGTTATGCTCTATGAGATGGAGTATTGACCCATCAAATAGGAGCATAGTCATAAGTTAATGGTGACAGAGATGAGGACACTCAATTGGATGTGCAATCTCACTAAAAGAGATAAGATTAGAAATGTAATAGTAAGGGACAAATTAAAGATAGCTAACATTATTTAAAAATTAAGAAAGACAAGGATTAGGTGATTTGGATATATTAATAGGAGACACTCAGATGCTCTAATGAAAAGATGCAAGAAGATTGTACTTAGATACTGTGTGAGGTAAAAAAACTAAAAAGAATTGGAAGGAGGTAATTAAGAATAATATGACACTGCTGAAACTTACCAAAGACATGACCCGCAATAGAAAACTTTGGTACACTAAGATACAGATAAAGAGTTCTTTTCTAGTCCCAAAGGTCCTTTAACATTTTCCTCTTTTATTTAGAATAAACTTTTAAATATGTAGTATTTACCTCTTAGGAATTTAGCCTAAGATATTATTATATTTTTTACCTTGTCTATCTTTATCGTTTTAGTACTTATTTTATATTTTATTTATCAAATATTAATTTATGTAGGTCATTCATAAACAACATCTCTGCTAGTTAAAGGGTATGACTGCGTATTATTAAACCTTTCAAGATTTCGCGTATCAGTGAGATTTTTACTAGTTATTGTTGTTATTGTATCTGTTAGCTTAATGATTTTTTTTGTTGGAATTGACTTGAAGTGCAAATGACTTCCATAATTAAGCAAATCATTAAGACTAATCAAAATCCATGTTATTTCTGCTGGACCTTGTAATTCAATGGAAGCTAATGTTTGCAGCCTCTTCCTAGTTAGAGAAAAGAAATTTGATCACCCTACAATTTAAAGAATCTAGGTGTACTAAAAAAACTAAAATTTGCTTGATTTTACTTATGTTTTTTTATTTTTATTTTTATTTCTTTTTTAAATAAAAATAAAAACATGTTTAGTTGTTAATGTCAATGTAATTATATTTTTATCACTAATAATAGTTACTTATTAAATAAAACTTAAGGATAAATTATTTTTATCAATTAATTTAGTCATTGATGTATTTATTTTAATATATTGTATAATATTTATTGATGACTTATTAGTAAAAATTATTATATTTTGTTAAAATAAATATTTTAATAAATAATTTTTATTTATGAATTAATATTATTTGTGATATATATTTTAATTATAAAATAAAATTTTATTTGAAATTTTTATATTTTGAACTATATGTTAAATTTATATTATATTTACTAATAATTAATTTTATTTGTAAAAGTAATATTTAGTAATTAAACTAAATAATATATTAAATTCATAATTTTTGTTAGTAATTAATATTAATAATTAAATAATATATTTAATTTATAGTAAACCATATTCTAAAAATAAAAAAAATCAAAAATCAGTTTTTATGGTTTTTATAAATTATGAAAACGGGAAGAAACTAAAGCTAAAAACATAAATTAAAAACTCCAACAAATATTTTTTTGACTAATTTTAAAAACAAAACCAAAAAATTAAAAACAAAAGTAGAAACAAATAGGGAATCAATTACTTAAAAAGTTATGGTTTAATTATTTTTTTTAGATTTTTTGAAAATTTTGAAATATTGGAACAAGTCACTTTTTTTAAACAAACACAATTACCAAATTTAAGATAAATTGTATTAAATCATTACGTAAAAATGTCATTTAAAGTACTTTCATATCATAAGTTTGTTTTTCTCATCAAAAATATGTAAAGGAAAAATATTAGAAATTAATTTGTAATTCTAAACCATAAAGACATTTAAATTTTAATTTAAATTATAGGGAGTTTTTGAAAACAGCAAAATATCAAGAGTTCTTAATGTATTTAATCTAATCAGTGAAGGGGTTAACCTGGTAGTGTGCCAATTATATAAATATGGTTATTTTATACTACTGAAGTTAAATATATATAAGTTTCTGTCTGAATTGATCCATTTCTAGTCAAAGTGCAATCGAAATACGCTGAACGATACAAACTTTCGTAGTATATAAAATAGATATGTAGTTATTGATCCTGATGTCTCAAATACCCCAAGCTTCGGTAAAATCTTTCCATGTCTGCGAGAGAACCTAAGAGATAAGTCCCACCTATACTGCAGACTAGAGTTTAAAAGAAGAGGTAAGAGAACTGATCAGTCTAATCCACAGGTTCTGCCACCCAACATTATCTTTGATCTGATAAGTTAACAAGCAAAGGAGTTAGTAGCTATATATATAATGTTCTTCTATACATACTCCTTTATGATTTGGAAACACAACCTAGTGAACTTGCAATCTTCTTTCACAATCAATTTACAATTGGCAAACAAACAACTCATAATTCCTCAGGTGAAACCCGTCCTATTGGTGAATCAACGGTATAAATGCTTAAAGTCACTACAAAATCGTTTGTAGTACACATGCAGATTTTCTGGAGTATAATATGTATGTAAGAAGTGTCAATGAACTCTCGTGCAATTAATTCAGTTCATCATCTAAGGAAACACTTTCTTGATTCTAGACAGTACATACCACCATCATGACAAACACCAAAACTTCCAATGCATTTTTCTCTCTTTAATTAAGACAGACTTCTTCTTTGTTTCACTCTGTTAATGATACTCTTCAGAGGGGAACCTAACAGCTAAGCAAGTTAAGAATTATATCCAAATTGATAAAGACAATGCTAAGAGGTTTATAAACAGTATGAGAGAAAGAGGAAAGATATCAGCAGTATGCCAGTTTCAGGACAGCAAATTGTAGGAAATACATACTATGCAGGGCATTCTATCGATTTTGAGAGCACACAGCTGAATAACGAAGTTACAGACCAAAATTTGAGAAGTTTCCTATCTCTTTAACACTTATGTAAAGTCAAAGTTTTAAGCACCTTATCATGATTGCACTAAGTTGCGGACTGTGAATTCGGATGGTTGCAGCAATTGCAGAAAATATAAATACAATTACGAAAAATAAGATCATAATTGTGGTAAATTGTAATAACGGTTTTCACTACAACCATAAAGTTACGATTGCACTACCACCTTAAAGTTACGATTGCAATTATAGTTGCATACTATAATTTAAAATCATGATTATAATATTATACTTGTGATTATTTTAACAAAAGTTATGGAAAGCAACTGTGATTGAAATCACTTATGTTTCATCAGTTGCAACAACAAATAATAGTTGTATAATCTTCTGCCATTTAAAACTTTTATTTCGAAACTTTGTCTCGGGATAAACAATTGAAAAAAATAATCATGACATGTATCAGGAACTTATATATGTCAGAGAAATACCCTACTCTCAGAGGTAAAACAACTGGAAATCAGACAAACTAAGTAGGACATTGAAGTCACAGAAGGAACTTCCTTCAATGCATTATGATTTTATAAATTTGTCCACCTAGAATTCAAAACTATGAAAAGATACCAATTGGATATGGTGAAAATGGAACAAGTATTTATATATTCAACAACGTATAGGCTTTGGTTCCATATATAAGCAAAGATATGGGTGGTAAGAGCACTACAATTTTGGACTCTATTCAAATAAAGGGCAATATTACATAAGAATGCATATGAAATCTCACGTCAATGTGCAGAAAATTCCATGCATGCAACGAATGACACATCACCCGAGATCATTCATGGGGAGCAGAAAATCGCAGAGAATCACCAAAAGGAAATAATCTAGGAGAAAAGTAAAGAAGTGACGCATATTTTAATTTGGAAATCAGATAGATATTCTTTCTTGTGCTTGATGTGTATAAACTGATAGAGGGAAAGAGGCAGAGAGAGAGAGAGGGAGAGAGAGAGAGAGAGGGAGCGAGGGCCATTCTTCTACTGTTTTGTGATAAACATCTCTTTAGTTGAAAGTTCCCAAGAAAGATACGGATGTGAAATTTTTTTTCCCTAATTTCTTCCCTCCCTACTCTTAGAATCCAGAAGTAATAGAAAGATTAGGGTTTTGACGAATGGATTTAGGTTTTATATGGAAGAAACCAAGTCTCCATTCGCAAGCAACAATGGTTTTAAATCCTTGAATTATATTCTAATCTTGTGTATACAGCTCTTAGATACTTTCTCTCGTCCAGAACACTGTACCAGATAGTATATAGTCTAACTTGTCAATCAAATATACCCTATTTTCAAGCACTAATTAGACGGCAGTCTGATTTATTTACTGTGAAAGGAAATTTATTACCCAAAGGTTCTTAATTTAAAAGATTATGTGAACTGAAATTTTCATAGTACGTCATCAAAAGAGAAATAAAATATCCACTTGAATATGTAGAGATGAGATTACCATATTATGTGGAGAAGCAAAGGGCCTTACTTGATTAAGCTGATAACTGCATCGAAGGGTTTGCCTCGTCTTTAATAACCTGCTTGATTGTATTCTTCTTCTTCTTTTTTTTCTTGTATGGAATACCTCTAGCTTTGGCTTGACACTCCTTCACTTCACGCAAATAAACCCGAATTGCTCCGTTACCAAAAGGATTGGTGTCAGGTGATCCTCCATGTTCCTCGTAAGCAGCTCTCAGACGTCCAATTAGGGCATCCAGACTTCCCCAGGCTTGTCTCAATGGACAAGTACAAGGTGCAGGAGGGTCTGGCTGCCCAAAAAAGACGCACCCATGTAGATGAACCTTAGTTTTTCCGAACTGATCCAAATATCGGAGAAAGTCAAGCACATGATTGCAGTTACACTGAGAAAGTGGAACTGGGGGTCTCTGGTTCTTCAAGTACTGACCAAAAGTGTTCCAGTCTCGCCGTTTCTGGGATTCGTACCTGCTCAATGGAGCCGCTGGTTGAGGTTGATAAGGAGGTTGCTGATGATGATCATCGACAACGGATCGCGAGGATCCTCCAGCAGCATCTTTAGTCTTGTCTCCTGACATGATGATTAAGGCGTTTTTGCAGAGAGAAAATTCTTGGGTAATTTTGGCAAGAAATGGAGGAAAAAAAAGTGGGGACAAGCTAGGTAGCAGAGAACTAAGAAGGAGAGATGGAAGAAGAATGGTGAAGTAATGCAGTGGTGGAAAGTTGAAAATCACATCTATGGGTCTACAAAGGAGACATGGGATGGGACCCTATTAAGGTGCTTTTGTTCTTCCTTTCTCTCAATTTCTTTTTTCTTTTTCCTTCAACCACACTATTAGCCACTAACTGTATTTTAAATTGAAAAATTATTATTCCTTCTCTCTGCCATTATCAATACAATCATTACATCATTTTTCATTTGAATAGTGATCCTTGCGATGTGCATAAATACGAAATCAATGCTCCATTAGTTTGTAAAGGTAGTGACTTAGTTTAACTTCAATGGAGTTTTAGATATTAACATGTATTTATATATATATATATATATATATATATATATACATAAACGTTTTCACACTAAGTTGATAATATGAATTCTAGAGTAGTGAAGTTCTGCTGATATTCCTCAAAGGTTTGGTGTGGAAAAAGATACCGCTAGTTATTAATCAACCCAATTGAACTACTGATATATATCAGCAGTAGAGGGGTAGTATACCTTGGAGCAACCTCTTATCTTTACATTAGTGTATTGTATAATTTTGTATATATTAGTCTGGTGGGGTGGTATATTTCTTTGTTAATGTCGTTGTCTTTCTTCCCCTTTTCAAGATTTTACTCGATTGGACATAAAAACCAGGGAAAAGATTACAAGTAGCATTGGTCATTGCTTTGAAATTTTGAGCTAATTCTTTGTCAGGTTTTTTAGTGCATTTGCATGATAAAAATGCGTGACCATGCATGCATGTCCCAAACCAAAAAACAAAGAAAGAAAAAGAAAAAACTCTCATGCCCATGAACAGTTACATTTCTTTGGCCATCAGAAAAGCCAGAAAAGGGTCCTTGTCTATTCATAGAAATTCAAGGTCAGTAGGTACTAGGAATACCTGCTTTCAATTGTTTAATCCCTGAAGATAAAATTGGAAAGGTATTTTTAGTCTTGAAAAGCTATTCATAGAGCTAGGTCTTGATCTTTATGGCTTGTGCTAGCTAGAGAGGATATGGGGTCAATATTCACCCAGTAGACGTTTCTTATCATGTTTTGAAATAGACAATCGCTCCTGCCTACTCGGTTGCTTGTGATTAGCTGTTAGGCTAATCTTATATGTAATGCAATTAAGGATATGGACAAAAGTAAGGACTGACGAGTAGCAAAATTGCAACTCAAAATTGGAATCTGTTAAATCGAAAGGGTTTATACTTACAAAGTAGATGTTATTGATGACAATATGAACTTAGTTATCTAAAGATCACCGTGGCATAGTACATAGGATAATTTTTTGAGAAATTTAATAAATGATAGTTACTAACAACTCTACATCCTTTTGGTGTAAACCAGAGTTTATAAAGCATCTCGATCCTGTCAAAACTTCAATGCAACATACTGACTAAGGGACAGAATTTTCCATTTATAGGAAAATCAAAATAAAAGAATGAATCCATATGGTGATTTTACAAATTTATTGCCCACCTGGTTCAAATTACCAGTCACTGGAAAGAGGAGATTGACATAAACTTGAGAGACAATTTTGTGAGCTATGGGTCCACAGCAATGAATCATTTTGTTTCTTTTCAATTGGACATTGCCTTTACTTATATTTCACTAATAATATGTGGTAATTCCATTAAGAGCTTTTTTTATTTAGGAATCACAATAAATAAAATCGGGTTAACTTGAATTTTTAAAAAATGATGATTTTTTTTTCAATTTAGGGTTGACTTTTTTAAAATAATATTGTTTTGGTCTTAAGTTTTTTAAATTTTTAGATCAAAATAACGTTGTTTTGTATAATTAAATTAAAATAATATCATTTTAGAAATAAGGAGATCCAAACTGTCCAAAATATTTAGATTGAACTTTGGGTTAAAGTCGGCCTCTAGATTCGAACTTAACTCAAAATTCAATCAATTTGACTTTTGCCTATTGATTTGGAATGGACTAAATTAAAATTATCATGCCTATATACTAATTCACTGTTTAACACTATAGATTAGCTAACAAAATGCTAATTTAAGTTTTGTGACTTAAAAAAAAGGAATTGCAACATAGATAAGATCTAAGATATCATTCGAGAACCAGTTAATTTTCTTTTTGTTAGTTATATATGTCTTGGCTATTTTACTTGTATATGTTTTCAATATAATTTATTTTTTATCCAGTGAAAAGTTTAATAATCATCTACAATTCTCTAAAGGGGTTCATTTGTATTAACTAATAATAACATTATTAGGTTGAAGAATTGGTATACATGTGGAGTAGAAAATATTGCTTATTAGTTTGCATAATAAATAAAATACTATAACATAATTCAATTTAAATAACAATATAGGATACATAAAAAATTACGTAATTAAGAGATAATTATTATATTAAAAACATTCATAACTTATAAAATATATTTTAAGTTGTTTTAAATCTATTTTATGCATATTATGTCCATTCTAATATGTATATATTACTTTAAATCTATCACAGATTCACAATATCGATAAAGACAAAACAAATTCTTTAATATGCGATTTTTAGTTTTTAGTTTTTAGTTTTTCTATATCTTGAAATTTCTAGTTAATAAAAAATTTAATCAATATAGTGAATAATTTTAGGTAGATTATAAATCAACTTACTAAAATTTTGGGAAAGAAAAAGAAAAACAACTTTTAACACTTCAGTAGAGATAAAAACACAAATTTGTATAGAAAATTTTGTTTTAAAATGTTAACAATTGGTAGGAATATTTAAATTTTTTCAATGGCTATGCCCTAATTATCTTTATAATTTTTTCAAATCTAATCTATTTATAATTTCTTAAGAATAAGAACTACGTTTAAATTGCAAAACTTGCAATAGTATGAATTCTCTTTTGGTTGAGATAACAAAATCACACATTTATTGATTTGGATCCTAGTTAAATTAGATGGATTTGCCATTATGGACGGGTCATCTTTAATCATATTAGAAACAAACTATGTTAGAAATATAAGGAAAGATAAAAATTAATGTTTAGTACTTCATAGAAATAATATAAAGAACCATTTGGTAAGACAAAAGGTTCTCAAAAACTTAAGTAGCTACAACTATTGTATGTATAGTTAAAAGGAGAGGAAATAAAGATTGGATGATTGAAGGAGTTAGCTTTTGGAAAATAGAGAGTCTTTGGGAATTTAGCTTTTCTAATTATTTAAGAGATATGTAGTTTGAACCTGACATAAAGATAGTGCAACATAAAGCTAGAAGTTGATCTTAAGTCATATAATTATAAAACTTCATATCTTCTGAAATGTATATTCTCACTTTTACTTACATTGACTTGCGTACAGTATACAACCCTTCACTTTGAAGTTTCATCCTTCTTTTATTCAATATGTTTATTAAGGGGACTTTTCAATTATTGAACCAAATTAAAAACCCCTAAAATTTTTTATTCTTCTTTTTTCTAATCTTCCTACATTTAGAAATATAAACATATCAAAAGTTCAAAATCATGGTTCTCCTTTTTAACATGCAACTTGTTTATTAATACACCAACATATTATTGGTAGTATGACAAGATTATTTTACCCAACATAACCATAAAAATAGAACGTGATAACAACAAAAAGTACTTATTATCATATGAAAATAGATAGATAGAGTAAATACATAACGATTTATTTCAATTATTCTTCAAATATTTAAATATCTTAGTCTTTTATGCAAAGTGAACTATGAAAATTAGGAGTTGTAATTTAAATCTCATCAATTTGTGTACAATTTGAAATTTATATAATTTTAAAGTAATACATATTAATCTAAATGGAAAGTCCTTTCTAAGACTATTATCACTTGGAATAGTTAATAGTTCTTTAACATTCATAAGTTTTGTAAGTTC
>JAOTAY010000002.1:35243209-35254420 GCA_025629805.1 Erythroxylum baracoense | reverse complement strand
ATGATTATTAAACTTTTCACTGGATAAAAAATAAATTATATTGAAAACATATACAAGTAAAATAGCCAAGACATATAAAACTAACAAAAAGAAAATTAACTAGTTCTCGAATGATATCTTAGATCATATGTATGTTGCAATTTCTCTTTTTTTAAGTCATAAAACTTAAATTAGCATTTTTTAGCTAATCTATAGTGTTAAACTATGAATTAGTATATAGGCATGATAATTTTAATTTAGTCAAATAGAGATTAATAAACCCATAGTTATATTTTTATCGTAGGATGATCTTCATCTCCTCAATAGGATTATTATATATAGTATGGTTATTATGTAGGACTATTAGAGCATCTTGATGATAAGACTCAAACCTCTAACTAATAAACCTAATTCTCTCTTGTCTTCTCATAATAGTATATATGAGTGACTTACAAAAGGTTAGGTTTATATCATCTATAGTTTAAATTAAAATAATAGAAGAGACAAGAAAAGAGTTAGGTAGTTTCTTACAATTTTTGGTTTCTTAAATAGGTAGTTCAATAATCTTAAAAACTCCAAGCATTTCTTCTAATTTTAGTATTCCTAATACTTTTCCACTATTCACTCATCAATTATTAAGGTATATAGAATTTTATTGAATGATCTTACAATCTTTTTTATTGAATATAAGTGATTTTTGCATGTGGTATCATAATATGTTTTAATAGATTCTACATTATTTAACAGTTTGAATAGGTCAACAATTTTTTACAAGAAAAATATAGATTGAAGATTTAAGGTTTTTTTTAAATTTAATTCTATTTGCTTGAAACCATAGAATAGTAAGTTGCTTATTGTCAATATATTATGAAATTGGTTAATAACTATACCAAAGTGAGTTATTAACTGATTTTATATCTTATTATTGATTAAATCTTATGTTTCTTGTATTTTTGGATGTTTCCTTTGAGCTTTACAAATTTTGGCCTTTTTATTGTTTTTTTTTTCATTTTTACAATTTTGGGCATCATTCCTAACTGATAGATTGAACCCAAAATTTTTCAAGGCAACATATCTTGGTAATTTTTGAGAGGGTGTTGGGTTAATCAAATCCACATTCAAGTCCACCAACTAGATAGTGTGTCTAGTTGACTAACTAATTATTCGGATAGTTTATCCAATTGAACAAATGGTTGATTGGATAGAGGAATTTCTAGATTTTTACTTTTACATGATTTTAAATAATTTTGGCTAACTCAATAAGTTCCATCACCTTCTAAATTGTTTTATCTCTTAATTTTGATTTGTTACAAATCTAAAAGGGATAACTTATATGAGTTTGGTGAGATTGATAATTTTATCTTATAAATTATTGCTTACCCAAAGGAGATAATGATTTCTTAAAACTCTTATTTACATTATTTGATTGTCCGTAGAAAATTTTATAATGTGAATTTTGAGTTTCATTTGGTCTTTTATAAAAGATGTCTTATTTTTCAATCAAGCAAGTCAAATAATCGTGAACAATCAAAATTTCCAATTGAAACCTTGGATGTGAATAATTTTTACCCTTAAAAGAATGATATAAAGTTGGCTCCAGGTTTGACTGATTTAAATATAGTTCTCATTAATGAAGAGCTTGCACTTATGACACACAAGGACATAATGTAGTAGAAGTTTCACTTTCAAAAGTAGGAAAGATAGAATAAGCTAGCATCATAGTGATGAAGAAGTTGATTTTCCCAATCATTTAAAGAAACAATATCAAAAGATTCATAGTAGCTTTGAAGGAGAGAAACAGTACTAAATGTAAAAAGACTTAAATTAGTTAACTTGTGCACAAATTGACTTCACGAATGTAAGATAGATAATTTCATGTTAGAACTTACATTATGAAGATGCAAAATATAGCTAATAAGCTAAATGGTAGTTAGGTCCTAATATCACATTCTTTCTTAATTTAGTAGGTCTTAAATTCTTTATCATTTAAATTTAGTTTCTTAAACATAGTTTACAATGCTAGGAAGGAGGTATGGATTATGAATGAGTTAATATCGATATGCGTCCAAAAATGGGAAGAGATAAACCATAAGAAGGGTAATAATATGATTGTTATGGTTGAATCCTCGAAACTCAAAGAGAATTATGAGAATCAAAATAAGAAGTGGAAGAAGAATAAAGGTTTTATTAAGGATATAGACCAAGTCAATAGACTATCTAATGGGGTTAAGAATAAGAATGTTAAGTACTAGTATTAGGACTAGATGGAGAACCTTAAAGAGGGACTATTATAAGTATAATTCTTCTATGAAGAACAAGGAAAGCAAATCAGGTATCCTTGAGGTTTTAATTTGCTTTAAGTCATCTTTAATAGATGTAACCCAAATAGTTGATAGTTAGATAATGGTTCCTCCATTTATATTCAAGAAAATATAAATTAGACTCTAACATTTTAAACAAAATACATGTTAAACTTTAACATTTTTAAGCATTTAAAATAAATCATAACATTTACAAAATGCTCAAAATAATCTCAAAATAGATGAAAATTGGACAAAGTTAAGTTTCCATCACTTATGTGCACATATTATATATTTTTTATCTAATATATAGGCCCTATTGGGTCACATGGCATCCATATGAGCACATATTATATTTAAGTTAAAATTTTTCAATGCTTATTATAAATTTATAATTAAAACTAACTAAAATAGTTTAGTTGAAATTAATCATAATTAACTAAGTAACTTAATTACAATATGATTAAACAAAATTTCTAAAATTTTCAATTAACTTGAAGAACCCTAATTCCCAATAAACCTACTTCCTCTGTCAGCTCTTTACAACCCTAATAGAATTTCCAATAAACTCTAATCTCAATTTCTTTCAATTTTGATGACAATTTAAAGCTTGGAGTCTTCTTTTTCAAATGAGAGATACCTTTGGAATCTGCTCATTTGTTGACGATGAAGTGTTTATAACTTCAAGTTGGGTCTTCTTTTGCGTTTTTGTTGTATTAAGGGTTGGTATAAAAACACAAACCTAAAAAGGAAACTACCTAAAAATAACTTCAAGATTCGGTTAAGAGCTTCCAGTGTATTACCTAGATCCTTAATCCTGAAAAAATTGCAAATTAAAAAGTGAGTTTTAGAGTTATTTTGCACTAGATATTAAACTAGTGGAAAAAGAGTGTGCCTAAGTGAAGGTTCTTTAAAGGAATTATTTTTGTTCTCTTTTGAGTTGAGTGAGTCAGATTACAAGTAGCCAACTTTAACTATTATGAACAATTTGGATGTTAATGGCTCTAAACTATGGATTTGAATTCTGGGTGTCTTTAGATTTTAAAGAACAAACAACTAAATGCTTTTCAATAACTTTTCATAAAAACATAAACACTACCTTAAATGGAAGTCTTGGCCAAAAAGTAACAAAGTAAAACATTTTTATGTTTAAAGAAATCCAACTTTGAAGCTACTGTTTCCTTAATTTTTCCAAGGAAATTATTAGGAAACAGCAGAGGAGGGAGTAAATTAGGTTTTATTAGGAATTAGGGTTCTTAGGTTGTTTGAAATTTTTGAAAAATTAGGAATTTTGTTTAATCATATTGTAATCAAGTTAACATGTTAACTAAGATTGATTATAATTAAATAAGTTTAATTAATTTTAATTATAAATTCAAAATAAAATGAAGATTTAACTTAAATCTAATATATGGGATCTACTGTATCAAGTGGATGTCACATGAAACAATGGGTCCTATATGTCAAATTAAAATATAGTATATATATATATATATATAATAGATAAACTTAATTTTGTCTAATTTTTCATCCACTCAGGGTTTAGTTTAAATGTTTTGTAAACATTAGAGTTCAATTTAAACATTTCAAAACATTAGGTTATAACTTGTATTTTGGTAAAAACGTTAGGTTCTAATTTACACTTTTACCATTTATATTTTTAACATTACATACACTAAAGAACAAAAAGATATACTGATTGGAGGAAGCTTAATGCACTGATATACTAAGGCAGGATGCTTTTATACATGGAAAAATAAGCAATCCGGTTCTAATTTGATAAAGAAGAAATTGGATAGAAGTGTGGTAAATCTTAGATGGATGAATCTATTTCATAACTACTTTCAAATTCGGCCAATCACTTATCTGATTGTACCCCCATTCTTACTTATCTGACTGCAAACAGAACTATCCATCCTTTCAGGTTCAATGAATTTCTAATGCAACTAGCTAGGTTTGAGGAAGGTTTACGGAATGCATTGAGATCTGAAATTTGAGGAACTAAGCAATTTATCCTTACGCAGAAGTTGTAATTAATCAAGCAGGACATTAAAAGACTTTATAGTGCAATATTAGCAACACACACCATCTTGTCAACATAGCTAGAGGAGAGTTGGAAGATATACAACAACTATAATACACTAATCCTAGAAATCAAAGAATATAAGCAAAAGAAAGGGAAGACTATCTAAATAAAGTGCAAGAGTGGAATGGACGAAACATGGAGACAGAAACACTGCTGCATTTCACAAGGCCATAGTTTCAAGAAATGCGAGAAACAAAATTATTTCACTAAACCACAACAACATTATTCTTGATTCTCAAACTTGGCTTATGCAAGGAGCTTATGAACACTTCAGTGAGCTTATGGGCAAGCTTACGGATGCACACTCTTTCAAACTATTTCTCAAACAAATCCTAAATGACTTTCTTTCTTCAGAAGAATCAACCTAATTAGCCAGACCTGTCTCACTCTAGGAAATTAAGGACAAATTGCATCTCTCCACCCTTATAAAGCCCCTAAACATGATGGTTTCAATGTCAATTTTTTCAAGGAAACTTGGTCTCTCATCGGTAACATAGTTTTAGAAGATGTGATGGAATTCTTTAGTAAAGGTACACTTCTCAAAGAGATCAACAAGGCTTTTATCACTTTGGTACCAAAGAACAGTGATTTGAATAGCTTCACTAATTTTAGAACAATTGTCTGTTGCAACTCCTTATACAATATCATTTCCAAGCTTATAACTTAAAAACTTAAAGGAATTCTTCATAAGAACATTAGCCACACTCAAGGTGCTTACATACCTAGAAGAATAATTGGTGATAACATTCTGATACTTTAAGAACTCATTACCAATTACTCCAAGAAGAAAACCCAACCCAATTGTTGTATCAAAATTGATCTCAAGGAAGCATATGATAACATTGATTGGAGCTTCATCACAAATATTATGCAGGCTATAGAATTTCCAGAAACATTCATATGGTGGATTGAACAATGCTTGATGACTTCTTCTCATAGCATCTTGATGAATAGACAACCTACCAGGTTTTTTCCAAATAGCAAAGGGATTGGGCAAGGAGATCCTTTATCTCCATACATCTTTGCTTTAGTGATGCAAACTCTACATAACATCATTGAGAATGTTGTGGCACGAAATTTCAAATACCACTTTAAATGTGGTAACTTTAAACTAACTAATCTTTTTTTTGTTTTTGCAAATGATGTGATTCTGCTTTCAAAATTCAATGTCAGTTCTATCTCCACCATAATTAAAGCTTTGAAGATATTCCAAAGAACTTCAGGACTTCAAGTCAACTGTTTTAAGAGTAATATCTTTCTTTCTAAGAGCACCTTAGATCTTTATGAAACAATCTCTACCTTAACTGGGTTTCAATCACAAGATTTTCCAATGAAATATTTAGGCATCCCCATTTCTCCACTTAAATTAAAAGCAAAGGATTACACTGAACTACTTGATCGAATACAAGCCAAAATCTCAACTTAGAGCTCCAGGCATCTTTCGTGAGTTTGGAGAATACAATTTATTAACTCAGTTCTTAATTCCTTCAACACCTATTGGGTAGTCCACTTATCTTTCCTAAGAACAATCCTAAAAGCCATAGACAATATGTTCAGTAACTTCTTATGGACAGGCAGCAAGGAGAAAAGTCACCAAACTATGGTGAAATAGAAAGAAATATGCACTCCTAAAATTTACAGTGGTTTGGGAATTTACTCCATTAAAACCATGAACTCAATCTTACTCACCAAAAGACTATAGCGATTAATGTAAGACAAACAATCTCCATGGTGCAGATGGATACATAATTACTTCATTAAGAACAGGAGTATATAGGCAATAGATTGTTCACACTTTCCTTCTACTACTCTTAAAGTCATTCTCAAGATGAGGGATAAACACAAAGTGGAATTTTTTACGCTGATAGGTAATGGGAGGAACATCAATTTTTGGTATGATAACTAGCTTTTAGGTGGACCATTGATTGACTCAAATACAATTGAATCCCTAAAGAACTCAATACCCTTAGATGTATCGGTTGCTATAACATTAAAAGGTAAGGAAAATTTTCAAAACCCTACATTCCTAACTCTTTAGCTAACGAAATTTGTGAAACTTACTATAAAATTGAAATAGATAAATACATTTGGAGACATTCATATGATGGTAAATTTTCAAATTCCTCTTACAAGAAGATGATTTTTAAACAACTTCCCAAGCTACCATAGACTAAAGTCACCTGGTCTAGTCATACTTAACCTCGTGCAACATTTGCTCTATGGATTGTGATAAAAGGCAGATTAAGAATAGTAAATAAGATAGCCAGATACACCTAGCTCACCAACTGATATTGTTTATATAGAGAAGCAAAGGAAACTAATGCACTTATTCTTCAAATGTCATTACATTAGAGACATATGGAGGGAGCTTCATAGCAAATGCACATTAACTACTGAAATTGATAATCTAAGCAGCATATGAACTCGTCGATTGAACTACAAAAACAAAATCGCTTGTAAATGTTTGGATAGTTCTTTCTTAGACACTAGCAACTACATCATATGAGAGAAACTTCAGAAATTTCCAAGAAAAATGCATCTCTCAGGAGTAATTTTATAAACAATTAGTACAATAGATTTGTCTCTAAATTAGCTTATAAAAGCATAATTTTCAACACTCGTCATACTTATTTATATAGTGGAATGTGTAGATTGCTCTGAGTTATGGTGAAGAAGTTTAATGACACAGTAAGTAATGATTCAATTTAGGACCCTCGATGACTGCAGTGGGCTACATGGTGGGACGATAATAGCTAAGTCATGTTGGCATTCTAGGTGAGATGATAAGAACATGCATGGTGGAAATCACATCGACATACAAGGTGGGATGTTAACAACATGCATGGTGGGACAACCATTGATGAGTATGTTTGGGAGTAAAGATGGATTTGCAAGCAGCTAGGATTCTACATTTTAAGTTATATGTGTTTTTTTTCTAGATGTTCAGGTAAATTGTCCTTAGTTGTTTCTAAGTACAATTGATACAATACTTTGTAAGTTATAACAATTTCGATTCGCCTCAAGGCTTAATACATTCAAAATTTAAAAAAACAAAAAGAATCCTAATGAGGGGGATGTGATGTTACATTAGATACATGGGGTTGAAGTTTAGTCTATATGGTAGTATAATGTTCAATAAAGAGATGTATACTTCATAAATAAGACACAACTTAGTTTTGTAAACTTAATAAAGTATTCATTGTTATTTAATAATATAAAGATTTTATCATCTTTTAATTCCATTTTCATTAGTGAAAATTTGTTGAATGGTGGTCTTTATTACTTAGATTTGTAGTATTCTAATAAAGTAGTTACAAATACTGATAGTATTCTAATAAAGTAGTTACAAATACTGAAAAATAAGGAATTTAACCTAGGAGAAATCATTTACCTTACGATATAAGAGACATTTCCATTCTTTGAAGGAAATGATTGAAAATTTGATGAAGGATGAAATCCTCCATATTTTTTGGTTTGTGATGATATTAATAGTGCATATGTAGATTATATTACAGGAAAACTCATTAAAAGTAAGAAGAAATGTGCAACTAGAAATAATGGGATGTTAGAGATCACGTACACATATATTAATGGACCTTTGAATCCTACTATAAATAGAAATAAGTTTTTTGTGATTTCTATTGATTATTACTTTTAATATGTTTCCTTATGTCTTATCAATAATAAGTTTGAGATCTTAAAGAAGTTCAAAATATTTAAGATAAATGTTGAGAAGCAACTTAAATAGGCTTATTAAACTTGATAGGTCAAATAATGGTGGAGAGTACTATAGTAAACATGGATATTTAGGTTAAGGAATGAACTTTCGCTAAGTTCTTTAAGGGTTATGACATAAGTACACAATACACCATGTCATATACATATGATAAAAAGAAAAATCACTTGTTAAGGGACATAATGAGGAGCATGATGGCGAGATCAAAACTTCCTAAATATATATGGGCGAAGCGCTAAAGAAAACACTCAACTTCATAAATCATGTTCCTAGTTAGTTAGTTTCCAGAAGTCCTTTTGAATTTTGAACAAGTAGGAAGCCTAATTTGAACCATTTGAGTGTTTAGAGTTTTCCAACTGAACTAAAGATTTATAACCCACCAGAAAACAAGTGGATCTTAGGATAACTCCTAAGCTATTTGCATGTCATCTTGAAGGTTTGAAAGGCTACATGTTTTACTCTTCTAGTCATATTTCCAAAATTTTTGAGTTGATAACTATAAAGTTCTTTTTTAGAATGATGCAGTAAATGTACCATTAAGAGCTCAAGTAGTTGAGGAGCTTGAGTTAGTAGCAATATATGTTCCTATTGTTTATGAGAGTGTTGTTGAAGTACTTCAGAGGTATATGGGGATGAATTATAAGATGAAGTTGTAGTTCTTAATGTTAGACATGAGACGTGTGTTATTAAGAATGCTATGGTGGATACTCAACTTTATCATTTAACACCATTGAGATTTTTATAAAGAGATATAAGGCCCATACCATTTAATGATATGTTGTTATTTATATGAGCGAAACTAATAATTTTTTTAGGAGAGACTTCGGGTCGTATTACCTATGATGAAATAATGATAAGTCATCATTCTAATAAATAGATGATGATGATGATTATGGAGGGCCAAACAATTATGTCTAAGATTTAGTTTGCCTTCTAAATAGTTTCAAAACGATTTGTTATAACTAAGTGTTTAAGACCAAGATAGATGCTAAAGGCAAGATTGAGAGTTTCAAAGTAAGGCTTATGGCTAAAGAGTACACTCAGAAAAGTGGATTATACTGAGACTTCCTCACCAGTCTCAATCAAGGATTTGTTTATGATCATTATGACTTTAATAACTCATTTTATTTATAAGCATCATCATATGAATATCAAGACAACCTTTTTAAATAATGATCTAGTAAGGAAGGTGCATATGTAAAAGTTCAAAGGTTTCAAAGTAAAAGAAAATGCACCAAATTTGTAGATTATGGAAGTCTATCTATAGATTGAAGTAGCCATCACAATATTAAAAATTAAATTTCATGAGGTGGCCATAACTTTGGATTTTAAGGGGAACACACTTAACTTCTATATACTATAAATTTGGTGAGAACAAGTTTATGTTTTTAGTCTTATATTTGGATGAAAATTTTCTTACCAAAAATGGTTTGAGTATGTTTCAGAATATGAAGAAAATGATTAGGAAGAACTTTGATGTGAAAGATCTTAAAAACAAATAATTTTTTTAGAGTGTAGATCCATAATGATAGAGCTAAAAAGATTTTAGGCCTAACATAAAAGGTTTGTGTGGGAAGAGTGTTAAAAATGTTTAATACGTAGGACTATAAGCTTGGTATATCACATATAATCAAAGATAATAAGTTAAGAAAAGTGTAGTGTCCTCATAATGAGGTGGAGAAACCAAGGATAAACTATATCCCTTATATTAATGTAGTTAAATGTAGTTAAGAGTTTGATGTATTCAGATGAATGCACTAAGCCTAACATTGTTTGTATAACTTGACAAATATTTAGTAAACATTAGTTATGTTACAGTGAAAAATGTTTTGTGTTTTATGCAAAACCCAGAGATTTTATACTAGCTTACACGTGTAAATGATATATAGATCATTGGATATGCCAATGTTGACCTTGGTAGGTATTTTGATGATAATAAGTCTACTATAGGTTACATTTTTATGCTAGTTAAAGGAGTTGTATCTTGGAAAAGCTCTAAGAAGTTTGTTATAATGAATTCAACCATAAAAGTTAAGATTATAGCTTGTTTTAAGATAAGAGTGCATGCTAAGTGGTTGAAGAATTTCATTAAAAGACTTAATATTGTTGATTCGGTTTCTAGACCTATCAAATTTTACTACGATAACTCATATTATACTATTTTCCAAGGATACAAATAACATTGATGGCACCAAGTGTATAAAGATTAAATACTTTAAGAGGAATTATATCTTAGAAGAGCTTTAAGAAGTCTATTGTAGTGAATTCAATCATAGAAGCTAAGATTATAACTTGTTTTAAGACAAGAGTACATGCTAAGTGGTTAGCGAATTTTATTAGAGGACTTAATATTATGGATTCAGTTTCTAGGCGTATCAAATTTTACTTTGATAACTCATATATTGTACTCGTTTCCAAGAATACAAATAACATCGATGGCAACAAGTGTATTGAGATTAAATGCTTTATGTTTTGAGGATAAGTTGACGACAATGTTATCTTTTATAAGTACAGTGTCATCATAAACATATTAGTTGATCCATTGACTATAGGGCTTAGGGCTACAAATTTTCATATATTTGTAAAAAACCATGAGTATTATGTTTTCTAATAATGTTTTAATATAGTAAGAGTTTGTGATTGCTATGTTGTATTTCTCCAGTACTTGATATTAATAAAATTTCAAATTTTTTACTTGATTAATGTATTATGATGTTTGAAATGTAAGCATGATGTTATCTCATTGTATGCGTGTATATATGATTATTTATCCTAGCATGTGTTATAGATTCTTTATTAAAGCAGATGGTTTATGTCATAATTAATTTTTATGATAATAACTCTTTACAGTATGGGTCATTTTGGCTGTTAATCTATATATAACGCTAATGACAATTTTCAAGGATCATGGGTCCTATTTTAAGACCACAGTCTTAGTTAGAGACAGAAATGGTATGGTTGTACATGATTTATTATTTTAGTTTGAGACTGAAATAATATTTATTTCATTACTTATTTTTATATTTGTATTTATACATTTATTATTATTATTATTATTATTATTATTATTATTATTATTATTATTATTATTATTATTATTATTATTATTA
>JAOTAY010000002.1:35204784-35239718 GCA_025629805.1 Erythroxylum baracoense | reverse complement strand
AACTACATATATTGATAATCCAAAAGTAATATTTTACATATCATAGATATTTGGTATACTTAACTTTGAAATTTCATCAAAAAAAATAATTAAATGTTGAAATATAATAAAAATCTTATTCCAAAATATTAAGCAAAACTCTTAACCTATTGAAAATTAAAAACAAAGTTCTTGCCAATGCTCAATCATTGTCATTATCACCTTCCTCATTTTTACTTACTGAATTTGTTTCATCATCGTCCCTAAAGGTATCTTCATCACAATCAGTTTCGTCATCTTCTTCAGCACTCATAGTATCAATATCCATTCATTCATTTTAGTAACATTTTTAGCTTAATTCATTTATTTTCATTGAGTTTGTTATTTATTTTATTTTTCTTGTTTCTTCGTAGAAAGCATGAGTTTTGCTTTAAATTAGACCCAAGAATTTGTTCAAGGGACGTCCATAATTTTGCATAGCCTAAGTGAAATTAAAAGTGGAAGCACGCTAAAAGAGAGTGAAACGACGGCAGACCCAAAAACACCATCAGCAAAAGGTCCAAAATGCAGGCAATATAAGCAGGAAATGACAACAGAAGGAAGGAAATAAACAAATTTGTTGCACATTTGCAAGAGTGGTGAGGATTTTAATAAGAGTAAATAGTAAAGTGGGCTAGGATTTTAAAAGAGGAGAATAGAAATAGAGAGTAGCGGTGACAAGGACCAAAAGAAAAACGTTTTAATGTTTTAGGCTTTTAATTTGGGGAGATAAGTGGGACTAGAGGCAACAGAGGGGAGACGCGGCAACCAGTGGGAGAGGCACGCAGCTACATAGAAGGCTTGACACGAGGGACTAGACGCAGTCAACACTCTAGGATTTTGACGCACACGGGAGAGAGTAGCTGCAAAGGAGACTAAATGCACGCAAAATGACACCGCGTCCAAGGAGACTGGACGCAATAGAGACCTGACCCAGACGACGCCGCACCTGAGTTCTTAGTTCCTAGGTATGTGAATCGAAAGTTCAGTAATCAATACAAGGCAACTATTGGCGCTGATTTCTTAACGAAAGAAGTCCAGTTCGAGGATAGGTTGTTCACATTGCAGGTTGCAATTTCAGATTTTCTTTTTTGTGTTTAACCAATGGATATTAGATTAATGCTAATCATATGTTGTCATGGACTTCTCTTTTGTGGTTTATGACTATGTGTTGTCTAAGTTTTGTACCTTATATTTGGAAAGTAGGAAAAAATGATGCAGAAGAATGAGTAATGTTTCAGTTGAATGTTGTTGGCATGAAAATGGTAGAAGCATGGGAAATAAATTGGTAATGCCAATTATTGGTTTGGATTAATTGAAGCATAGTAGTCACATGAATATTTGCCAGGTTCTGATGTTATGTTGCCTACTAATGAGTATAGAGTTCATCCACTGCATATATGTGGACTGTGAATCATTTGACGACTTCTTGAATAGTTGTTCATTGTGTGTCCGGTGTAAAATGCTTTGGAAGCATTATCATTATTAGATAGAGCAGGCATTTTCACTTTGAAATCATATATTCTTGATTTCAAAGCTCTACCATGTTCAATACGTTTCAGAATCATTGTCTTAACCCTTCTATCACTTATTGTACGGAAGTTATGACCTACCTTTCCTAGATAAAATGACATTTCTTTGATATTGTTCTATTGGTAATTAAATTTCTATTTATGTTTTAATCATTACACTGGCCTTCACTTTCTGTTGTAGGCCAAGATTAAAAGCTTGGAAGTTTAACTAAATGAAGCCTTTGGTCAAGAAAAGTCAAATGTTGGTTCAGATTCATCTTCTAGAACTTCATTTCCCAAGGGACATGGGGATGGAGACGCTTCAGCAATAACTAAGAAACTTGAAGCAAAACTAGAAAGACGTGATACTTTATTGAGGTCCGCTACATTTTGCAAACCATTAAGCTAAGTAATCTTTCATAATAGGAATAACTCATTTGAACATGAAATTAGGGGGGCTGAGTTTCTTTCTTAACAATTCCACATGCTAACCTGAAAAAATGAGGATATCTAAGAGCACTACCATGTTTTTTCCTTTCTCTAACATAGAAGATAGGATCATTTGAGCTACAAGGCCTTTCGATAAAAGATATGATTTTATGGTTATGTTCTCTTTTAATAAACTAAAGACGAGTTGTTGATATGAAGATGAGATGTGTAGTTTTTTAATTATGCCCTATTTTTCATAACCTACTTTATAGTTCAACATGTTTCACTTATGTAGATACATACAGAACCACATTTCATGTATCACTTCTACTGGTTCCACTACTTTTGTATATATAAGTGAAAATTAAGTTTCTGTGTATGACACATGCAGGGCCACTGATTTTTTTCCTTATTTCCTGTGTGCAGAGATTACATGAAGAAAATGAAAATTTGTTTGATAGATTAATAGAAAAAGAATCATCAACTGGATCTCCATAGGTTCTCTTTTCATCTAACGAACATTTTTGAAGAATGTTGATACTTCACTTTCAATTCATTGTCACCATTGTGTGCTTGTCACCGAAAAAAATAGTGTAAAGCTTATATTAGGATATCATTGGCAAGACTTTTAAACCCTTATTGGATAGAAACTTGTGTGTAGAGTAGCAAAGATTTCGAGTTTTTTCACTTTATTTCAAGAATATTGGTCTTTAGGTTCTACTCTGTTCCATTATAAAAGATCCTGTGTATTGGAACTTAGAGATCATTTATCTTGATCCAAGTTATTTGAAATGTTGATGTTGTGTATGTGTTGTCATGATATTTTTTATCTCTTAAGTTTTTGCTATAAAGCTTTTTAACAGATTTTGTCAATATCGAATTTCACGGACTTGTAGATACATGCAAAACATTTCGGCACAATTTTAAGAATTTTATATCTTTTTCTGATGTTGACTGGTAAAGTGATAATGGCATATTCACCATTGTGTTTTTCATTAAGTTTGCTATATGTTCTAATGCTACCATTTCATGGACTTAATAGGGCTTACAATGTTGGGGTTGCTTTTCTATAAAGGTCCCTCACAATGTGCCATTGTTTCTTCTTTATCATTATTAATTCTCATACTGGTTTGTCGTCTTGTTCTACAAAGGATTCTAGGAGATGCATGCAAAATATGCATTAGCAAAATGTGCAGATTGGATTTTTAATTGCAGTATCTAGCTTTGATAGTGTATTGGTAAGTGTTTATCTTTGTCAGTCTTCTTTTCTTTACCTTCTGTCATTTCGCAATTTTCTTTTATAGGTGAAAAGATACATTGATGCCTACTCAGCCTCTCCAGTCATTGGGTTTTCTAATGAAGATTTGTTACACATATCAGATGTATATGTAAGACATTAGTGATAAATTTATTGTAACATATATTCTTTATTTAGCGACAACATTATTGTAACATATAACTTTGAAATCTGTTAGACAATATAGCCACTGATGTAAATTTTTTTACAGCTAATGTAATTCCGTTGATGAATTGATAGTTTTATTTGTGATAATAATAAACACATTAGTGATAATACTTTTTGTAAGAACCAATATTCATTTTTGTGATGAAATGATGTTGACACTATTTTGTTAAAAATATTAGTGACCAAGAAGTAATGGACACTGATAAAAAAATTATTAGTGACATATTTTGTCACTATTTATAATTATTTTGGTGGCGATAATGTTGTAACAATAAAATGAAGTATTGTTACGAGTTCATTCGTCACTACTTTATATTATTTGTGTCAATAAATTTGTCATAAATATGTAAAGTTGCTGTAATCATATAGTGTTGTCACACATTCCATAGGTTTTAGTGTCGGCACTTTTGTCACAATATAATGAAGTATTGTTACAACTTTATTCGTCACTACTTTATATTATTTGTATCAACAAATTTGTCATAAATAAGTATAGTTGTTGTGACCATATAGTTTTGTCACACATTTGATAGGTTTTAGTGTCGGCAATTTTGTCACAATAAAATGAAGTACTGTTACGATTTAATTCGTCACTATTTTATATTATTTATGACGATAAACTTGTCATAAATATGTAAAGTTATTGTGACCATATAGTTTTGTCACATATTTCACAAGTTTTAGTGTCAGTATTTGTGTCACAAAAATGTTGCAAAATTGTGACCATTTTTTAAATTCGTCACTATTTCATTAGTGACGGAGGTATTTGTGACGGGAGGTGACGACTTCAAATATTGGACACTATTAATAACAGTGACAAATATTACTACTTTTAGTGACAACTTTTACTTTCACTATAAATACAATTTCTTGTAGTGAAAGAACTAAAAGAGTTATTACGATTCTCCTGAAAGACATAAGAGAAAGAAAGAACTAAAAGAGTTATGTCGATTCTCCTCTAATCTTGCTCCAAATCCTTCCTTGATATTAATAAATCCTAAAACTATTCTAAATCATAAGGTGGTGGTCACACACCTTCCTTCGAACTCTATAAGTTAACCTTAATAGGAGTTTTTATACTTATGGTTATATAATAGAATCATAAGGTGACGCTTGCCTTATACGTTAATATCTTCTGATTCCATATAAAAGTTTGAACAATAATCCTCCTAGTCTCAAATCAAAATGTTACCCCTAAACTTGTACTCCCTTCATTTTTTATACTCTAACGTTCCTTACATCTTCTCAAAAGATCTAGTAAAGGGCCTAGCTGCTTCCTACTGATTTGAAGAAATAAGTATCCGTTCATGCATAATTAGATTTGGTATGTGTGTGTGGTCGAGGTTTTAAAGGCCAAATTTGCAGTGTGTTTGTATAGTCATTGAAAGGGGAAAAACAGGGGTGAAAGGCAAGTGATAACGCACTTTAAGAGACCAAATATCAAGTGGGACTTGCACACTTTGATTCATGGTGTATGATGTTATGAACAGTATTCCTATATTACATATATGCCATCCCATTTTAAGTTTGAAATATGATTCTCATCACCGATTCCACGTGAATGACCCCACATTCTCCTCCTATCGCCTTTGAGTGCGCTTTCTAGTCAAAGCATAGACAGCCAAAGTAAACAAGTAGACTACAATTATTGAACCACCATATATGATTAATCCAGCAACTTCCATATTTCAAGCTCTTATGTCAACATTGAAACGTTTCTCTACTTCTGTTTTATGCACCAAATTCAAGTGTAAATTTGTAGATAATACTATTAAGTTCCAAGCAATGTAACTTTGGAACAAATTAAGAACTCATCCACTAATGGAGTCGAGATGGGCAATTGTAACAGGAATTGGCATTACGGGCCTCCTTCCAAACTAAAATAGAATTGAACCCATTTTGGTTTATCAGATTGGCCCAAACGTCTAGTTGCTTGGAGTCCACTTGCTCTCCTATACAAATGTCCTTGGAAACGAGGATTCTATGATAAGCAAAACAATGTTGTCAAAAAGTCCTAATAGTATAATCCATAGCATGCTGGCCTCCAAGCCATTCAGCAGTTGTTTCCATAAGATTTTTATTGGCATCCCACTGGCAATTGGCATCTTAATGAATGAAAAACTATCAATCACAGCGCTTAATCTACAAGGTTGCATCTAGGTTTGAATGGTTCATCACTCTGAACATGGACCTAATGGACCTCTCCCAAGAAACAGAAAGTAGCAGAAAACAAAAATAACCCATGTCGTGAACACAAACAATAAGATGTACAAGGCTAAAAACGTTAATAAAACAAACAAAAATTCACAAGAGAACTGGGACCGAGTTTTTTTTTTTTAAATCTCTAGCTGTCCATATCTAGAGAGTGTGATTATTGATCCACTCAATCATATCTAATAAATTTCATAAAATAGATGTACATATTGCTTGCAATTTAGTGTGAGTAATGATGTACCACCTACCTTGTCTTTAGGTGCTACACAGCTCACCTTGTACCGAAACAAAATCTGTGGATGCTAGTAAAAAAGAATAAGGGTACGGTTATGCCTTCTCATTTGGTAGGACACTTTTTATTATTTTGTGTTTTTGCCAAGGACAATCACAGCTAACAAAAAGTGAACTTCGATTGATATTTGCCCTTTCGAAGGACATAGTACGCCAGCATGAAATTGTCTCAATAGCTACTGACAAGTCTCCAACGCTCAGCTTTCCCTTGCCTCAATACTTTGGTGTCTAATAATTTGTCAAATTTAAGAGGGCAGAAAATTTGACCACTATGTTCTAATTCTATTTTATCAAATCTGATATATATATTTATGTAGAATCTATATAAATGTGTAGATAAGATTTAATAGAATATGATAAAAATATCATAACTGGTACAAGAGAGCTGATCGTAGAAGATTGTTGACTTTTTTCTAAAACCTAAAGTAATTAGGTCAATCTAATCCAATTTAACAAATTTTTTAAATAATTTTTAATTTTTTGATAAATAAAATCAATATTTCTCAATATTTTTTAAAATTTTAAAATTTATTTAATCTTTAATTATTTTTATGACAATTTAATATTAATTAAATCTTTTGAACATCAAACTTCTTATCCTATAAATTCAACTTCTGATCCAGTTTTAAAAATATTAAGTCAATCTGCTCTAACTTAGCTATTATTAAGCCATAAATCTTGTACTCTGTGTCTTTATCAAACCAAAATTGTCATTTGGATATATGAGCTGGCTGACTATTGGCTAAATCACCCAAATCAAGAAATTATTTCCAAGTCTATATGTATTAAGAAGAAATGAATATTACTCGTTGCTTTTTATATTGCAACTTGCAATAACGTACCCCAAATGTGATCTCCTCCAACATTTAGGTCCATTGAAGAGCCTTGTAATAAATGCTTGCTTGCCTCATTACTCGTTATTCCAAGTCAACAATGCTCAAATTTAATAGTTTGATTGCCACAATACTCAATTATCTTTGGCTGAACCTCACCAAGATTCCAGACCGCTGGTCAATCCTTCGATCAAACAATTATAAATTGGCCTGGCCCTCTGGTAAATCTTTCTTTAGGTCAAACTTATGAAAATTTCTAAAAATAAGGTTAATATTAAGATTGTTGAGGTTACATTAATTAATCTAATGATTAATTAATTTCAGTGTCCCTTTTAGATTTAGACACGTGGCAAACAAATTTTAGGTCATCGCCACCTTCCTTTACTTCCACATCTTTTGAACTTATTTTCAGTCACTCAATACCTCACAGAGACCTGGACATGAAAATGACATAAAATATGATTAAACAAATGAACCAGTTGAAATGACCAATTTGGCCAATACCATGAAAAGGAAATACATTCACCCGTACAAAACCAGGAGTAAATAAGACTAAAGATGAGGACAATTGTGTCATCCAATTAATTGGAATGGAGAGGAATGGCTTGCGGAGGTGGCAATGTCCTGCTCTCCCCAAGTCCCAATACACAAGCATAAACGCAGTCTCTTTGGGCAGTTAAGCTGCTTCAATCCCTCCACCTACCTGCTCTTCGTTTCTCTTTCTGAGCCCCTCATTCTCTCCCTCTACAGCTTCCTTGCTTCTTTTGCACCATCTGTTGTGCTGGTCTTTGGAAAATGCCTCTGGTGAGGTTTGAAGTGAGGAATGAATATGGTTTAGGGCGGCCTGAGCTTTATAAGGAAGCTGATAAGGAGGACCCCAAGGCAGTGCTTGACGGCGTTGCGGTTGCTGGCCTCGTCGGGATCTTGCGCCAGTTAGGCGATCTTGCTGAGTATGTTTTTATCTCTCTTTCTCTGTTTTTCCCCAACTTTTGAGTTTTGGTTTAGTAGTAATGTTTGTAGAAAGTTCCTTTTTTAGGTGCGTGTGTTAAATTAACTCTTTGCTTTCTAAAACGTGTGCAAAATGAATGTTTATAGAATGTTTTTTATGACAGTTAATTTGCAGTAAGTTGCTTTGATCATTTGATTGAAGATAATGTCTTTTCTTTTTAGTTTTTACTGTATGAGGGGCTGAAGAAAAATGGCTTCGAATTTGCATTATATGGTATGTAGTTGCGGAGAAAAAAAAAGAAAGGGAAACATTGAGAGAATCCATTTAAAGGTACTTGTGATATTGGTGTTGGAGTTTCTCGTTCTTGGTTAATGCTGTGTAGTTATTTGTTTATGTTAAGTGGGTTAGTCTTAGTTTTCTGTTTTATTAAGTTATTTGGCTTTGAAGTAGTCAATCTACCTAGTTGCTGTAAAACCCAAGTTGTGACGTTGTGGTGGTTGATAACAGTTTGGATGTCGTGAGGTGGAATTCTTGAAACATCATTCCATGTGGTGAATGGGGAATTTTTTTTAATAAAAAAAGCGCGGAATATGCTATGTTCTCTGGTGGTTTGAATACTTGAAGGTGGATTAGTGATTTGGTCGGCAGTAGTTGCTGACATGCTAGAATAAGGATGATACACTAATTCTCAAGGGAAAAAGAAAGGACACCTGGAGAATGTGTTCGTCTTGAGCATGTAACCTAGTATTTCTGAAAGCAATTTGTTGATTGCTCTCGTTAAGAGTTCAAGAGTTTATCATTTTTGTGGACCTTCTCTTTTGTTCCGCCAAAGCCTTTAAAAAAAAAAAAAACTTTAAGCCAATTCAAACACTTGTTAGCCTAATTGCAGACAGTTTGATTTAATGGCCAATTTCAGTTCTAGGCATGACCGGTATATGTATAACTATTTCCTATTTGTGCTTTTCTCTGCATCTATCAATATTTTTTGTTGATTGTTGAGATTGAAAATAGCAGTACATATGAATCTGATTTGCCTTTAGTGGACTACTGGAGGTATTTGCTTAAATTGGTATCTAGAGTAAAGGAGATAGGAAGATTACTCCTTATGCTGCTCAACTTATTTCATTCTCTAAAATGTCTTATCTGGGATGTTATGAGATTTATTGGGTTAAGTGGCAGGCGGCAGCTCCCTGATGAGGTTAATGCTCCATATGTGCATGTTGTACCAAATGGATTTTTCAGACATGCTATTATACCATGCCTGCTAACACCATGATGTGAAACTGTGGTTGAGAAGTCTCTTTGTCTTGGAATATGGTATTTTTGGTTCTTTTCTTGTACTGTTCTTCGTTAACGTTCCAAATTCTGAGAAAAGATATTTAAAACAGTAAACTTTCTCTTCTTTGGACTTTGCAAGTTTAAACGTAAAATTCTTTGGCTCCTATTTATTCGTTTTGTTCTTCTCTTCTTAGACGTTTAAACTTTCACATGTCTGTATATAACAATGTGAGTGGAGCAAGGCACTTCTTTGAGTTGATGCAAATCTTTCATGACTCCTTAAATGTGTTTTTTATAGAGATTAAATGGTTAGTGTATTTGTTGAAATGAAGACTTCATTTCTATGATTTTTCTTTGTGATTATTTGTGAACTCTTAACCCAAGTAGCATTTAAACACATTTATAGATTTGCAGCAGAAGTCTTTCATGGCTTACAGGAGCAAGTAACGACTACATCTTCTAGAAGCCATAAATTGATGGTTCGTGTGCAAAGAATTGAAGTTGCATTGCCTTCTCTTGAGAAGGCTATACTCGCTCAAACAAGCCATATACATTTTGCTTACACAGCTGGTATGACTCTTTTTGCACATATAATCAATTGTTCTTCTACATCTGTCATTTTTCTCCAAGAGCTTTTTGAATGTTTGAGCTTATTTGGCTCTTTAGGCTCAAGCCTACGTTTGTGCTATGTAGTTTATGTTCAAATTATCACTAATTAAGAAAATTGTAATTTTTATGACTAGAGTATACAAGTCAGTTGTTTTATTAGCATTTGCCAATCATTATTGATCCAGAGAAACCATAGGTTCTACTAATGTGAAAATTTGTCTGTTAGTGAGATTTCCCAGCTGTATGAGCATTTGAACATGGTGGATGTTGACAAATGCCTAGTTAAACCTAGAAATAATCTAAATCATATGACCTTTTAAGCTTTTTTAATGGATGAATTGGTTGGTTGAGTCATATTTAAGAGAGGGGACTACATTTTGGTTATTTATTTTTTTTCCAAACAAGAGAAATATGGGAAGGAATTGATAATGCTATCATAAATCCCTTATAACGAGGACGAATAACTTAGCTTGATTTTGGACAATCATTGATTTATGTCAACAAAAATCTTGTTTTGAGGAAGATCATCAATTTGCTTATGGATTTTGTAATCAAGAGAGGAAAAATGATTTTCTCTATATACTTTATTCATAGGAATGATACATATATGTTCAAATTGAAAGTATACCAATTAGGCCTATAATTAAACTTATGACTAAGCTTATGATTAAGCTTAGAATTAAGCCTATAATATATGCATTCTATAACACTCCTCATCAATTTGGAGTATAGATATTAATGATTCCTATAATATATGCATTCTATAACACTCCTCATCAAGTTGGAGTATAGATATTAATGATTCCTATAATATATGCATTCTATAACACTCCTCATCAAGTTGGAGTATAGACATTAATGATGCCTAGCTTGTTATAAATATAATTCACTGAGCCCCATTTAGAGCCTTTGTAAAAATATCTCTAAGTTCTCTAATTTTATATCTTATGGAGATCAAAGTTTGTTACATCTTTTCATGAACAACATGATAGTCGATCTCAATATGTTTAGTTTGTTCATGAAACACAATATTTGAAGCAATGTGAAGAGAAATTTAGTTATCACACCACAACTTTGTTGGTATTGAGGCTTCAAGACCGACTTCAGTTAAGAACTGGTATATCCTCATTATCTCACACATAGATTGTGACATGGCTTTATTTAAGATTCTGTACAAGATTGAGACACGACATTTTGGTTTTTATTTTTCATCAAATTATCTCCAACAAAAACACCATAGCTAGTGGTGGATTTCTAGTCTATCTTGGAACCTTCCTAATCTACATATGAGAAACACTCGATATGAGTATACTGATGATTTTCATACAGTATTCCTCATCCAAGGGCTCCGTTTAAGTAACATAAAATTTGTTCTAAAGCAACTCAATAGTGAACTATTGGGAAAGATATGAATTGGCTCACAATACTAACATAATATGTGATACCAAGATGATTTACTATAATATAGTTCAATTTCAGAACTAATCTTCTATGTTTCTCAAGATTTTTAAACAAGTCTCCATCTTTTGTAAGTTGTAAACTATGAAGTATTGGAGCATTGCATGGCTTAGACCCCAGCTTTTTAGCTTCAATTAATAAGTCGAGCACATATTTCCTCTGAGATAAGAAAATGCCTTTCTTGTTTCTTGTTACCTTAACTCTCAAAAGATACTTCAAAACTCCTAAATCTTTCATGTGAAATCCCATAGTATCACTTCTAGAAATGACAATATCATCTACGTACAGAATAAGGAAAATGACGCTAGACGTAAAATGTTTATTGAAAATCGAGTGATTATAAAACTTTTTCAGTGCCTAACTAAAATTTTCAAATCAAGCATAGCGACTTTGTTTTAAAACGGATGGGACTTTTGAAGATGACAAGCTTTCCTATACTCCCTTCAGCAAAAAACGTTTGTGGTTGCTCTGTATAAACTTCGTATTGAAGGTCACTATGTAAGAAGGCGTTTTTGATGTCCAACTAATATAAAGGCCAATCATGAATAGTTTATTGAAATTAATAAACTAATAGATGTCAATTTAGCAATAGGAGAGAAAGTCTTAGGATAATCCACACCATAAGTCTGACAACATGCTTTTGCCATAATTCAGATTTTAAGTCAAGCTACTGATCCATCAAGGGTGAATTCGACTGCCAACACCCATTTACATCTAATATCCTTTTGTCATACAGGCAAGTTCACTAAATCCCACATTCCATTAGCATCTAAGGCATTCGTCTCTTCTATCATAACATCACACTACTTTGGATGAGATAATGAACATTTATTGGAAGAGTCATAGAATCAAGGGAGACAACAAAGGAACAAGAAGAGGAAGATAAGTGATAATAAGAAAGAAAGGATGAGATATGATAAGTGCTCTAACGTTTTCCTTTGCATAGGGCAATTGGTGGTATCAGATTATTGGTTGTTGGATCTAATGTTGAAAAAGCGATAGAGCTCGTACATGTACTGGAAGGTTCTCATCTTTTGGAATAAACCTTGCTAATAGGTGGTGGTGGTGGTTGTGTAGGAATATTAGATGGAGAGGCAACATTAGGTGATTGATAAGTGACCTTATAAAGCAATAGGTCATAATCCTCCTCCTTATTGGAAGAGGTTGAAGAAGTAGAAAGAAAGGAATGTGTTCCAAAAAGGTAACTTCAATTGACATAAGTTACTTGTTAAGATTAGGACAATAGCATTGGTTCCGCTTTTGTAGATGAGAGTGACTTAGGAAAACACATTTTAAAGATTTGGGATTAGGGATGGAAATGGGTTGAGCTTGGCTGAGTCAGTGATGTCAGGCCCGAGCCTGGACTTGACTGGGCCCCAGGAGGCCTGCCTGATCAAAAATTTATTTATTTTTAAAAATTGGCAAAACGATGTCGTTTTGCCTGAACTAGTTGGGCCAGGCTAGGAAAATTGGGTTGAGACACGATTAACTTGGGCCTGGCCTGTTGACTTTTGGCTGTCCGAGCACGTGCCTTTTTGCCATCCCTATTTGGGATTTAACTTAGTTACCTGGGGACAAACATCATGTGCAAAATAAGTGCTACCAAATATTCAGGGTGTCATAGTAAACAAGGGTTTCGTAATAAAAAGGACACTAAGGAATCTTACCACAAAGAACAAATGAAGACATGCAATTAATTAGAAAGCACGTGTGGAAATTGCATCAATTCAAATTTGCTTAGGAACGTGCATTTGGAATAAGAGCGCCCTAGTTGTTTCAAGGAGAGGTCTATTTTTTCTTTCAACCAGACCATTTTGAGACACGATGTGAACACAAGAGGATTAATGAAGAATGACATTTTGAATCATGTAAGTTTGTAAAGATGTGAAAAAATTATTTTTTGGCGTTGTCACTTCTCAGTGTAGGCACAAAAGCATTAAATTGTATTTTAATTTCAGTACAAAAGGTAGTAAAATGAAAAGCAATGTAGAACAATTCTTCATTACATAAAGCGAAGTCACATGAGAAAAATCATCAACAAAAGTAATAAAATACTAAAATCTAGTTTTGGACATAACAGAATATGGACTCCAATTATTAGAATGAACTAACTCAAAGGGAAAATATCTCTTTTAGTGACACGTGGTATTGAAGATAGATGATGATGTTTTATATACTGACACATGACTCATAATATAAGGAAGATACATCAAGAAATTGAGAACATAACTTCTTGAATAGAGGTAAGGAGGGATGTCTTAACGAACAATGTGCTTCAAAAGGGTTAAAACCTAGACAAGTTATGGGCTTGGACACCTAGGTATCCAAAATGTGGAGATTTCCTGATTCAAGTCATTTACCAATAATTTCTTCGTCATTTGATCTTAAAAGGAACAATGACCATGATTTGCTCACAAATATTAAATTAAAAGAAAGTCTTAGTAGGCTAAAGACAAAGGATAAAGAAAGTGATGGGTAGGATTAATAGTGCCAAAAGTAAGAATATATGAAGTAGAACTATTGACTAAAGTAATATGAGAAGGAGATCTGTGCTTTTGAAAAGTTGGGATGATACTAAGATTACATGTCATATGATTTAAGGTACCATAATCAATGAAGTTACCTGATTCAACAATGATAGTGACAAGATGAGATGCACTTTTTAATTCTTCTTGGTACTGAGTGATGGCAGTCAACAATCAACAATGATCGCTGAGGGGAGAACGACAGGTGCAACAATGGTGAAGTAAATCGATGGTGACGTCTTTTTGGCAACAGTCAATGGTTGTGTTCGATGGCATAAGTCATGAGTAGTGACTGAAGATGGCAAGGTGGTGTGTTTAGTGGCTTCTAGCGAGTGTGAGAGGTAGGGACTTGGGCAATATAAGCTAAAGACCTCCTCCTGGCAAATTGCAGCATAACTTGCTAAGGACTAAGCAAACAGGAGTTGGAGACAATGGCCCTGTTTGGCAAAAAGCAAATTGCATTAACTGTTAGCTGATTCTATCAGTGATTAGCTGATAGCTGATTATATCAACTGATTTGACTAACGGATAATATCAGCTGTTTATTAAAGATGTTTGGTAAAATTAGCTGTTTAGTATTAGCTATTAATATGTAAAATGACTTATGAAGGCATGATTTAAAAAAAACATTATAAGGGCATGATTTAAAAAAAACATTATAAGGGCATAAATATTATATTTCTTAGTATTTCGTTGAATATTCTTATAAGAATTTAGATTTTAGATATTTAATTTTAAAAAAATTAAGTTTATAACTTTAATAAAAAACATAATAATAATAATGATAATAATAATGATAATAATAATCCAACGTTAAATTCTCTATTAATATGAATGATGGAGCAAGCTACATCATATTAGTATTTTTTTCATATAATATGTGATGAATTTTATTATTTAATAAATTAAAAATATCTATTATTATAATATGACACAGATACGATATATAGTAGTTATAGACTAAAAATATTAATTTGATGTGACTCTTTATGTTCAAAATCTTAATATTATGGTATTTTTAAATGTAAACTAATATTAGAAAATTAAATAAAGATTAAAAAATTTAATTAACTCCTTTATTATATTCCTCCAAACTTTACGGTATAATTGTAAGATCAAAAAAAGCCCAACTTTGAAAACACACAGAGCAAAAGTAGAGAGTAAAGTGGAGGGCAATACTGTCATTAGGCAAACAGCTAACTGCAAACGTTACACTTAAGGAGCTTTTAAAACATTAGCTGGTTGGGTTGAATCAGCCAACCCAACCAGCTCATAACCAAACATATAAATGGCTTTTTAACATGGGTCAAACAGCTAAAAAACAGCTGATCAAACATGCCCAATCAAAATGAATTCTACAAAGTCTGTTCATTGTGGACATAAGCGAAGTAAGAGAGAGATAAATTGTAAACAACTAATTGTCACTAGGGAAAATTTGGCTCTGATACCATGTAATCAAGAAGGAAAAATAATTTTCTCTAGATACTTTATTTATAGGAATGATACGTACATATAGATTGAAGGTATACTAATTAGGCCTATAATATATATGTTCTTTAACAACTTTGTTGACAACATGAAGATTGAGTTCCAAAGAAGGCACATTTGTTTTGGAGAAATCAACTTCCAATTTGGAGTTTTAGCTAGACTTATTGTTGTTGTCTGCAGAATTTAATTAATTATATTAATATCACAATTACTCTCCTTGGTTATTCTATTTTCCATTTGGAGTACTCGAGGCAATTCACTGTAGAGAAGTGCATACTTGTAAAAGTTTCTTTAGAAAATTGATCTGTTGATAGTGACGAATCATGGAATGAATGTCATGTTCCTTAGGAAGGAAGCTTTTGGCAATCTGAAATTTTGTGAAATGTAGGAAAGAAGCTGTTTCTTCTTTTTTGACTTGATTACTCTTTTCCCTCCGACCTAATTTAACTCAAATTGCAAGTTATCTACAGCTGAATGTGCATGTATCAGGTATGCATTGAAAAATGTTGTTTCTCAACTGTTTAAACTCTTCAGCATTAGTTATTATCTTGATAAAATCTGCCCTATGACATGCTTAGAATTATGTTGGATACTTCTATAGTTTGAAATCTTATGGCTTGTTTAGTTGATCATGGTCTTTTATAATAACGGATGCCCATTTTCCTTTACGAGACTTCAGCTGTTAATTCTTTTTCCTGTAATATGATGTGCTGCATTCATTTGCTCTTCCACTTGATGTTCTGGAATTTTCCAAGTTATCTCAATTCCTTAACATAAAGCAGCTGGCTTACAGGTTCCAGATGGCACTCTCACATTCAAAATGAACAAAACCATTTCATCAACAATGACTTGCCGAGATTCATCATGGACTCCTATGAAGACTGTCAAGATCCTCCACGTTTGCACTTGCTTGACAGGTATGATCACTGCCCACTGTCAGATTTCAATGCATGATGATGTATGCTCGGGTTTTTGGTTTGATATTATTCATAATTGGTCATAAATAAATTTGTTTTTCCATTCAGATTTGACACTGGTGGCCCAGGATCATGTCTGAAAAGATATTCAGATCCAACTCTCTTCAGAAAAAAATTGGGCAACTTCAAGGAGCCAGATGTCGGGAAATTCCAAAGAGATAACAAAGCTCATAAAAGCAAGGTATCTTTAGACAGTACCAGAATTTTGATTATCATCAAAAGTACCATATCTAATGGTGAATTCATACAGTTAAATTTAATAAGCTGGTTCTCTGCTATAGATGTAATCAAATACAAATATATGCTCCATCAATTATACTTTTGTTGAACATGTCAAACCACTAATGTAAAATGGACAGAAAAAAGGGTCATTGCAAAGGAATGGCGATTTGTTGCGTCCTGTTTCAATTACAAATCATGGTGGCAGGTACAGTTTATAAATGAGCTTATCTGTATTAATATCATAAAAGTGGGTTAATTTTACTTTCTTCCATTTGGTGACATGGAAATCTGGGTTGATATTTGATTGGGCAGAGTGCAATTTGCTCCTCCAACTGCCGATGCCCACCCTTCTCCTATGCACACAGCCTCTACAATTGACGTGCCATTAAAATATGATCTGGGCAATCGCACTAATTCTTTTGATACGAGAACTGGTTCATGGAATAAGGAATCTTTCTTTCACTTAAGTTCTTCCTCGCAACTTGAAGCAGAGGAACTCTCATCAAGGTCCATTGAACAGAATGATATGCAAAATTCTAGTTATCCTAGTGGGCAACTTGGGGTTACAGCTGATGACTTTCCACACAGTTTGTCGACTGAGAAGATCACCGATAGTTCATCATGTGTTACAAAGGAAGAAATAGTGGAGCCTGAAGGTCAACATTGTGATGAAGTTGAAGCTCCAGAAACACTCACAACAGACTTTGACCTTGATGTACAAGAGAGGAAATTCACGAGGCCTGTGCATTCTGATCAACCAGATGCTGTACATGATGAAAGGACTATGAAATCAAGCACCAATATGGACGAGCTTGATGAAGATGAGAGTGAGCCGGACTATTATATGGATGCACTCAACATAATAGAAACGGAATCCGAGAATGATGTCGCACTCAACCCAATAGAAACGGAATCCGAGAATGATGTGGATTTCCGAACAAAACAAGAAGTGGACATTGCTTATTCTGATTGTAAAAATGGAGGAAGTGGTAGTGAAGTCCAAGAAGTCACAGAAGATATTTCAGAGCATTGTCTGTCTAAAGCTGATTCTCATACTTCATCTGATATATCACACAATGAAATAGCCTGTGATAAGTCCAAATACACTGCATCAGAGGGTTTTGCTAATGAACATCTAACTACAAATTTAGAAAATATAACACAGGGATACACCGCACATATTTCTGATAATCATCGATCTAATAATGAGCACCATACCTCATCTGATATCTCCCAAAAGGAGGAAGTCCTTTGTGAATTTCCCACATCAATCCCCTCGAAGAGTTCTACCGAATTACAGGCATCAAACCACTCTGGCAGATTTTCAAATGCGGGCTATTCACTGTCAAGTGAAGGATGCATAAGAGTTGATCCTCTAGATGGTTCAAAAGTACAATCTCTTGTCAGTGCTTCATCTTCTGGCATGGAGAATTCAAATCTTCCAGAGTCATTGAGTAATATGACCACAAGCAATTCCTGCAGGTCTCATGGATCTCAGACTGAAATTTCTAATGTTGGTTCGGTTACATTCTGGACTAATGGAGGCCTTTTAGGTCTTCAACCATCAAAGCCTCCTGATTTTACTGCATCTAATAGTGCAGGCCAGGTTTCCGCATCCAATATTAAAGATGAGGCGATAGGCCCTGTGAATCATACTTCTATGACCAATATGGATGGTGAGATGGGAAAACCAGGCAGATCGGTCAAGGACGGAAGCATGGACCGGATTCCAAGTTCTGTATGCTCTAAGTCGTGGCATGCAGATCAAGATGGAATGGTTGAAAAATCTGGTGATTCTAATTATAGTTACGGACACCATCATGATTATATGCGTATCTCGAATATTAACATTGCAGATACACCAGGAGAAAAGCTATTAAGAAAGATATCTGTTAGTCATGTGAGTGAGGAAGTCCCGTCTCAGTCATTTGGAATTGGCCATAGGTTGCTCAGTAATGGTTTTGGTAGGCTTGTTCTTGATGGTAAACCTGAGTTGCCTTGTTCACATAGAACTGGTGTGTTAGACCAGAGTCTGCACAATGGCATTGCACATCAAACTCAAGAAAAATCATCGCATGAGCTGTTTGAAAATATATCTGTTGCGGACTCACTTACCTCTTCACCCCCTCTTGAACACATGAAACTATCTTTCCTCCCTATTGACAGCGTTGAGGTGTCCAAAATGAAATTGAAATTTCCTGATGTGAATCATAATGAAAGCTTTAGGGATATGTTTACATCTTTTCAGTTGGTCCCGGATCCTGGTATTCCAAAGCATGTTCTGGGTCATGATTCTGATGATGATACCTTCTGTAGATCATCTCCTTATATATCTGATGATTATCTGAGCCATAACTCTGATTCAGACAATGAGAATTGGGGATGCAATGAATCACCTGATTGTAAGGACAATGAACTATATAGTACTATACGAATATCACCATTTGAATCTGTTTCAAGGTCTTTGCTGGCTAGGGAATCAGGAAATGATGGTGTCGACATGGATACAGGCTTTAATAGCATATACTCCAAGAATGGTGCAGATCCATCTCCCTCTGCGTCAATGATGGATCTTCCAGGTTTGGAAACAGTGAACTGTTTACCACAGAGAGAAGAAAAAAACAATTGGGATCAAATGAATGTCCTAGATGGCCAGCATCAAGTACAGTCTACCCCATTACCACCACCTCTCCCTCCTCTTCAATGGCGTGTTTCCGAAGCTCACTCCTATTTGACAAATGATGGACTCTATACTGTACTTGGAGCTGATGAACGTGCTTTTGATCTGAAGCTTTTGGAATCTTCCTTATCTCAACAACTGAAGACATTTCCACCTGATGGACAACAGCTAGTTCAGGGAGATATAGCTCTTAAAACAAAGAATAAGGTACAATTCCGGAACTAGAACTGCTACATCTGCTGTCTGTTGTATGTTGTGAATTTAGATCTTGTTTTAACTTGGAATTATCTGTTTAATGGGATTCTATGCCTGCTGCAGCAGGAATGGGAAAAGTTGAATGCTCAGAAAGAAGCTAATCAGCCTGTGAATGTTAAGGGGATGGATGAAAAGGAAGATTTCTTGGGACAAATTCGAGCCAAAGTGAGTGATCACTTCCTTTTGCTTTTCCTTTTTGACATGAAACCTAGACGGCAATTGTGGATTTGCACTCTTTGCCAAGAAACCCATGTTCATATGTTACTTGTTTTGTCATATCAGTCTTTCACCCTGAGACGCACAGTGACAACACAGCCAACTTTGACATCAGACTCCACTGCAAATGACAAATTAACTGCAATATTGCAAAAGGCAAATGCAATTCGCCAGGTTTAGTTTTCTCTCAATGCCATTTTGTTTTCTGTTCGTTATCATTGCTTGTTTCTCTGCAATGCTTTCACTCTATAAATTTGACAGTGGAAAACAATGTCAGGTTGTTGCAAGTGATGATGGAGAAGATGATAGCTGGAGTGACACTTGATATTTCTGAGCTCTGAGGGAAGAGTGTTGTGCTAGTTTAACTAGAAAGCAAATACATGTGCAGTTTTGACTTGGTAAATTCTAGTAGGTCTCCAGCATATATCTGAATGTAAATAATGCCAGTTTCCCATTGTAATTAATTTTTAGGCTTCTATTTTCATGCTTGTTAGCATTGATTCGTACAATGACTGGGACAAAGGTATAAGATGTTAGATGATTTAGTTTTAACTTTTCATTCATCCACAGGCAAGCGTTTCATCTCGGACAAAAGTGTCTATTGGGTCATATTGTTGTTATTTAATATACCAGTTACTTTACTACCATGCTTATTGAAGCTCATTTCAATGAATATGATCACCAGAATTCCAAAATACTGGCATTAAACATCTTCTTTTTTGCTTTTATATTCATGTTGACGGGTTGAATATGATCACTTGGGTCAACAGGTATCCTCTTTGTAAAGAACAATTCACAAATAGTAGGTCCTCTGGTAAAATTTTTAAACCTTTTTGAGGTTTACCTCTTTTGAGTTTTGGAGTTTGATTATAAAAACGTAAGTTTATGCGTTTCAAGTACAATATTCAATTGAAGCTCAGTCCAAGGAATACCCATTTAGCAACAAACAATAAAGATTAAAAAGCACAAGTTAAGCTTTATTTTAGGAATGAGCTCTAGACTCCAATTCAATTTGACAGTTCATAACATAGATGAGGAATCTAAACTGATTTTGAAGTGATGACGACAGTTTGTGCACGCAGTTAATTGTCAAATAGAATGAAGGAAGATGAGGCTTCACAAATTCTTATTACGTCGTTTTCTAATGTTTTTGACTTTTGTGCACCTTTACAAGTAACCGTAGTAACAAACCAACAAAAGGAACACTGCAACTTTGACTAGATCTTCCTTACATGATCCCTTAGGCCTCAACTCAACCCACAGACATAGCTAATGTAACGGTCTTTTCAATTATGTATGTATCAGTTTTCAAACAAATGACCAGACTCAGTCTAAGGGTAATCATTTATATATTTAACTCATTTTTCTTTTCCAAAGTTGGTTATTGTTGCAGTCCTAACCATGAGCAAGACAATAAAGAGCAAACAAATGAAGCGTTCGTTTAGAATGTTTGTAAATGATTTAAACAAAAAGAATCCACTCCGCTTCATAAGTAACGTGTTTTAATATTTTGTTTAATACTTGAGCATTATCTCTATCGTAAGAAACAAGGAGGAGGAAAAAACTAGATGGGGTGTTTCAGTATCAATTGCAGATTCTCTACCTAATATTTACCCAAATTAGCTAAAATGCCAGAGATGGCTTCTACCCTAGTATCAGGCAAATATAGCTAAAACAAAAACACATAAAACATGCCGTTTTGGGCCTCATGCTTATTAGTACCATATTACAACATGCCGTTTTGTTTTATTAGTTTGTCGGTTCTTTCAACGTCACCACTGTCGGACGTCGGACACGTTTTCTTACAATTGCATGTCAACTCCTACGCTCTCTGGGGCGTAGGGTGACTGTTTTTGTGTTTCACTCTGTGCTCATCTACATCTAGCCATCTATTAATATTAATCGCTGTGCTGGCACAGATCAATGGATCCAATTAGCGTTCTTTAATTTTTTATTGTGAAAAGAAAAAGGGAAAGTCCAATAGCAAATAAAAAATATCAATACAGGACAAAAGGGAGACTTTTCCTGCTTCGTTTTGTGACCATAGCAGCAACAAGCTACACGATGCTTTCCAACCCTTTAATTATTCAAAGCATAATACTATTTTAAGAACAAGGATTAGAGCACTTCCAAGTTGTTTTGTCTCCAGGGGTCAGTATGATAGCTGTAAATGTTCTGCTCAACGTGAGTCGACATCTTTTATGTGAATATCTAGGATCGCCATCTTATTTTCATGTGGGTTAACTATTTTGATAGTGTAGTTTATCCCTAAACATGGTTATATATTGGCTAAGCCTGAGATCTGATAATTTGTAGATTGTTAATCATGACTAGCAGCAGATTATACTCACTTTGCATTTAAAGGCAGTCTCCAAGAGTAGCGCAATAAACAACTATTGGAGTGCCCCAATTATAAAAAAGGTTACACTAATTTTGATCAGCGATCACTTAGTCAATTTTATATACTAATGAATTAAAGATATCTTTGTGATGGAAAAGAGACTTCCAAAGCATCATGTCTGAAAGGTGCATCTGTGGGGATCAAAAGCAAAAGAAAATGCTTTTTCATCTACATTATAAAATCAGAAAGTTACTTCTGCGAACGAGTCTACTTTTCTTCTGTTAGTTAATAAATCAGGATTCCTTTATTAAAGAACGGATTAAAGTAAACCTAAATCATATCAAACGACTTTCCTTTCCAGTTGCAACTGAAAGCTACCCTGTACACAGCCAACAATGAAGAAAAAGAAGCTACAAATTAAAGTTATCATTGAATCTAATGAAAAGCCTGAAAAGATGACATGCAATAAGGCCGGAAGGAAATAATGGCAACCTTCATTCGAACTTTTGTAAGGATCGATCATTACGCACCAGAATAATGCTTCTATATGATAGAGGGAATATATATATCTCACAGGTACATAACTTTCATTAATAACCTTTTGCAAAATACGTGAGAAGTTTTTTATACACAAATTCTATTATGCATTTAGGTGCGAAATAATTTATACTTGATATTTAAAATAATTTTTGTTCATTAATTTGGTATTATTTTAAGTACAATTATTAATAGAAACTTAACTAGCTAAAATATAATTTTGACATAGCCCTTTCATCTTTTGCAAAGCCTTCAGTTTTCATTTTATAATTTCTACCCAGAAAAATGTTGATTTATACCTTACAGCCAATTAGTTAGTTGTAGTTTAATAACGAAATAATTTTAAACTATTCTTTATCTTATACATATTTAGATGTATATGATAAAATCCATGAAATAAGTGCATTTTTTTAAAATAAAAAATTTTCATTTATAAAAGGTAAATAGGTACACAACATCAATAACAAACAAAACAAAGGGAGAGATAAGTGTATATTGCAAATGGACTTATGATGAGATTATAATTATGAGATTCATATTACATTCATATATTATTCCTAAGTTGTTCCTAGTCATTATTCTATTAAGATTAGACATTAATAGAATATAAAAGACTAGCAAATGTTATGTTTTTTCTTACGAAAGATATAGTCAATCTCTTATACTAAAATATAAAGATACTTAAACATGTGAGTACCTATGAGAGAACAAATTCACTGAACTGACTATATAATTAAGAAATCCGTTTCGAACATTACTTGTATGTTTATAGAAATTCTCGTTGTGATGATTGTATAAGTGATCATTTGACTTAAGATTTCCAAAATTATCTCATATATGGATTGTTATGTTTTGATATTACTTATGACATGTTTTAGTCAATGATAGCTCAGTCAGTAATCACTAGATATAACATGAATTATATAGAGGTAGTTGAGTGATCAATATAGGGTTCATCGCCTTAAAGTAATTAGGGAGAATATTTCATTGTTCTCAATTAGTATTGATTTTGGAAATCTTTGGCTAAAGTGGAATGATATTTTATAAAATGGTTTACAAATGTTATTAATTGAATCAATTACTAATGGTGAAGAACTAACATGATTTGACTTAAATAGAGTAGACATTAATTCTATGTTTTATGTCGAGTCGAAATATTGTATGATGAAATGATTAAATTATATAGAAAAATCATACATAGAAAGTTTAGTCAAAACTACTTTGACATTCCTAAATATTTGAGCGGTTATGATGTGCTGTTAGACGTCAATCTTAATCTACGAATATAAATTATATAATTAGAAAATTAAAGATAAATTAAAGGAGTTTAATTTATCTATTCCTAAATCTGATTTAGGGTTATAATTTATATCCATTGCTAATATATTTGGAACCTAATGGATCACACATAAAGAATGTTAAAGAGAGAAAATGTTTTAATTAAGTTGGACTAAATTGTAAAGTTTAAGAAATTTTACAATTAGATATGAGGTATTTAATAAATAAGGATCAATATGAGATATTGGATCTTATTGGGGTATAATTGGTATTTAATTAGAAATAATTGTAATTCTAATTAAACTTTAGTTAAAATTAGAATTTAATTTTAATTAAATTACTATATTGTTCAAAACCTATTATAATTGGACTTAAGCTCTAAGAGAGCTAGCACTCTTTGCCTAACTTTCTCTATAATAGTTGCAAAGTTCTCTCAACTTTATCTATAGATACTATTAGACGCTAGACACTTGTGCAACTATAGTGGTTGAAATGAGTCAGTTTTGGAAACAATTCGAGGGATATGACACGAAAAGGATCGAGTTTCAGAATAAGGTACAAATTACAATTTATGCTTTATTATAATTTATATATTAATCATTTTATAGAATTTTAATGGTCTTGCCTTTTAAGAAATTAAACGAAAATTTTTATAATTATTCTGCTAGATGCGAGATCGTATCCTGTCCTAATTTTTTAACAAAAACAAATGTATAAACCTCATTATTTAAGAAAAACAAATCAATTTAGGCTTCTGAAATGTTCAATTCCAATATTGTTTTAGCAATCTAGCTATATTATTTAGGGCTAAAAATACATACAACCTCCCTAAAGTACATTACTTTGTTAAACATGAACTTTTTGGTTGCTAATATTGTAAAAAAATTTGGTGGTCTAAGTGAAGGTTTGTGGGTACTCTTCAAGTCCAAATGATTAATAAGACTCCTTAAGTGCTTCTAAATGTTGAAGGTTTTGAGTTCAAATTCCTAAAGTATTCTTAAAGTGTAAGAGATTGGATTTTCATTGCATGAATGACTTAAAAATCACTTGAATGAGACTTGTTCTTTAGTGCCTAAAGATTGCTTGAACTGAGATTACTCCCATTAAGTAGTTTATTTAAAACATATGATTTGTGAATTATTACATATACTCAAAATTTTATTTAATACACATTCAAAGAATAATTATTAGAATTATCTATTATTAAAAAATAAAAAATCATAATATTAAATAATTGCTCTTAACTTTTAATAGAAAAGCTAATTGACTCTCAACATTTGGAGACATAATATTGAAAATAGGGCCAACTTTACTCTAATATTTGTATATGTGGCTAAACGTCAGAAATTTATTAATACAATTTTTGACTTGGAAGAAATTGAATAAATTATTTTAAAAATATTGAACTATAAAAAATATTAAATATATTTTAATTTTCACTTGATGATATCAAATATCATGACTTATGTGATTGCATAAATGTGTGTCCCATCATTATCATTGATGATAACAAATAATAATGTGTGTTGAGTTGTAATGATGTATGACAATTTTTATAGTCATGTGGATATTTTTCACAAAGGGTTGAAAGTCCCTTCTAATTGATATAATTTTTCTTTACTCATTTTCAATTAAAAAATAAGAACTTCTTTCCTTTAAGCCCATAATTTTCAGAATTAGCAGTTGAAAGAATCTCAAGTTTTATATGTAGAAACATCCAAATTACATATAATAAAATATCTTTATAGGCCATTCTTATACATATTGAACTTACTTATTTATTAATCTGCCAAAAGAGCTAAATGAACCCTAAAATTTACATTGATGTGCAAAATGGACCCTAACATTTCACTGTTTTTAGAATGAACCCTAATGTTTGTAAAACGTTTAAAATGTAATGTTTGGAAAATGTTCGTTTTAAACTCTGACCACTAATGGTGTTAGGTTATCCGATAGTTATAGCTTACATTATGTTTTAGTGGGTATTTTAGTATGTTTTTAGTTGTTGATTAGGTGATTTGTGCATGTTTAGGTTTAGAATTTTGTCAATGTGATTATGTATTTGTGTTTGTGTTTGTGAGTATTATGTGGTTTAGAACATATTATTAGACTTTAATTTTGTGCATTTGGGGTATTTTGATGTATTTGTTAGTGTTTGAGATCAGATGAAGAAGATCGAAAGAAGTTGGAGAAAGCTTGAAGGAAAAGCCAGGGTCATGATCATGACATTCCAGTCACAGTCGTGACAGACGCAGGGATCTACTTCCATTTCTATTTTTTGAGGGTTGTTTTGGACTTTTTGGCCTTTTTATCCTAAAAGGAAAAAACTCTAAAAAAGGAAATAAGAGGACCTAATCAAAGGAGCCTTCATCTTACCATTTAGAGAAAGAAGCCAAGGAACAGAGAAGAGGAGAGAAGAAGAGGAGCTACTGCTGCCAGCCAATACAGACATCCTTCCAAGATAACTTTCTCATTTCTTCTTTGTGTTTATTTCATTTGATGTATGAGATGAATATGAGGATGATGAATATTTGTTTAAGGATGTTCTAAACTCTTTTAGGATTGATTCTTGAATCAATGGTGATTTAATTGCTTTTGATATTAATGTGATGGTTTGTCATTTTTTGCATACTTTGATAACAAATCAAGAGATTGAACCAATAATAACATGATTAGGTTGGGCAATGAGAGTTAAAAACCTACTTGATCACATAAATAATCAAATTGGTAATTATACAAAGAGAGATCTAGTGTGAGGACTCGATTGTCTATTAGAGTGCTTAAGAACTAATTAGAACATGGGTTGTTTTGATAACTGAGAAATTGCAAATTCAGAAATTTGGATTCAATTAAGGATTGTGATTTAGGGTTTAATGATTAGGTCTCGAGAGAGGATAATAGACTTTGTGAAATTCTAAGACCGATACCCATTAACCCAAAAGTAATTAAATTAGCAATTGATGATGTCTTATGTGATTTCTTGCTTATTAAGTGGTTGTGCTCAATTTTGATTTCCTTGCATTCATTTTATAATTTCATTCTCAATCAATCGATATTCAATTGCTTAAATTTCTGCTCATTTTTATTTTTATTTCGATTACAATTTTTAGACCTTAGACAAAGTTAGGATTTAATTAGTTTAGCTAATTCCTTGTGAGATCGACACCTCAACTACTATGTTTATGACCTATGCGCTTGCAAAATATTAAAGGTTTCATAATCATAAAACTTGCTCAATAAATTTTTGGTGTCGTAGCTGGGGAATTAGCTATAGACTTTTTGAATTCCTTTGTTTTAAGGAATTATTATCCTCTCTTGTGATTATGATATGCAATCAACAGAAATTAAAAAAAAAGAGAAGGAAGTTTGGATGCAAGGTAAAAGACACATCAATTTGGACATCACAAGGCAACGATGAGAAATCTAAAAAGTTAAATGCTAAGAAGAGATGAAAAGAACAATGATGGACGAAATACATCACAAGGAGAAAAAGGCCCTTATGGACTTTATAAGGCCAGAGTTCAATGCCTATCATCAAGGAATTACATGACTACCATTGCAAGCGAAACACGATTTGTTTAAAGAGATGGCAAACAATAGTTGTCTTTGGACATATGAATGAAGTAGACAGCAGTCAACCTTCCTGGACCTCGAAGGAATGGTTGTGATAGATTCAGTGACAACATTAAGGCTAAATTTGACAACCTCACCAAGGAATTGAACAGTCTGATAATCACCTCTTTCTCTCCATTCAAAGCAAATTAACAAGGATGTGACCTATATGGACGAGAGAGTCATATTATAGCTCATTGCCTCCTAGTGGAAATCAATAACGTAAAGCAATTTAACTTCAATGAAGCATAATTTGGTCAGAAAAGTAACCATCCTTACTTGAACACTTACAATCCGAGGTCGTAGGATTACCCAAATTTATTTTGGTCTAACAAACCAAAGACTCAAATTGAAAGTTAAGACCTACTAAGATTTCAGCAAGATGAGTCCAGTTCATGGGATTCAAAAACGGACAAGATCATTGACAAGCTTATAAGTATGGATGAGGCCTAGAAGAGACTAGAAGGGAAGTTTGAGCAAGTAATGGAAGATCATGCCTCTTTTATTTACAACCTAGAGGTTCAACTAGGTTAGCTTTCTAATGAATTCTGTAAGAGAAGTGTGGAAAATTTTTTGAGCAACATAGAAGTAAATCTAAGAGAGCAATGTAAGGTTATCACAGTTAGGAATGGGAAAGAGCTAAAAGAACTAGTGAAAAGATAAGTTGAGACCCACGTTGTAAAAGACCAAGAGAAAAAGAAAAAGGATGAAGAAAAGAATAAGGACCCTCTCTATACTCCTCTTTCACTTTACTCACCAAAAATATCATTCCTACAAAGACTTCTGAAGAACGAATTGGTTGTAATATTCACAAAGTTCGTGGAAAGCTAAAGAAATCACAAATTTACTTGTCTTTTGTGGAAGTGTTGAAACGTAACCCCAAGTATGCGAAGTTTCTTAAAGACATATTATCTAGCAAGCGAACTTGGGAAGATGACCAGACAGTAGCCATGACAGAAACATATAGCTCCTTAATTACCAACCATATGTCCTCAAAAGATTCAAAGAGGTTTATGATACCCTGTGTAGTTGGTAATTTATAGATTTTAAAAAGTTTATGCGACTTAGGTGCAATTATACTTATGCCTTTGTCGATTTTTAAGAAACTAGGGCTAAACAATATGAAGCCAACATCTATACGTATTCATTTGATAGACCAATCAATAAAGAAACCATTAGGCTTAGTAAAGGATATTCTTATAAAAGTGGACAAGTTTATAATTCCTGTAGATTTCGTCATGCTGAACTTTGAAGAGGATCAAAATTGTCTGTTAGTTTTTGTTATACCATTTTTTAACATTGGAAAAGCTTTGGTAGATGTCTATAAAGACAACCTCATCCTTCATATTGTAAATGAACAAATGAAATTCTAAATGAATAAGGTATTAAAGAATCCGAAGGAAGGTAGCTCGTTCATCAGAATTAATGAAGTCGAATCTTTAAAGGAGCAAGAGGAAGAAAAAAAGATGACATCAAAGATTGGGTTTGAATAATATAAAGAACTCTCTGTTCAAGAAGAGATTGACAAACAGATGAGAGTGAAGATAAAGGTTGAAGAAGATACAGATGTCTTTGTTCACGAAGCGGAAGAAGAAGAGTAGACATAGGTGATTGAGGAAGAAAGAGAACGATTCATCTTCTTAAAATTCAAACTGTTGAATTCCATAGATGATTCAAGGAGTTTTATTATTCCTTATTTTGTTGATAGTTTGTTAATGAAAAGGACATTACTGAACTTACTAGGTTCTCTGAATTTGATTAATTATGTCCTTATTATTATCTTGCAATGTGTAGCTTATTTATAGGCCACAAAACTAAAATTAGGTGACACAGTTGGATACAAGCTACCCATAATTGACCTAGGTTGAGAAGGAAAAATATGTCAAGCTAATGACGTTAACTAAGCACTACTTGGGAGGCAACCCAAGAATTATGATAAGTTTTATTTTTTATTTTATTTATTGATATTTTGTTATTTCTATTTTTTTTATTTTTATCTTGTAAGGAGAGAATTGCTCGAATTTCATGACTGGAAGTATCTCTAAGTTCTAGTTATAGCTCTAACACCATTACCGTCAAAACATCATAAGTTTTCTTGCTCTAACCTTTTCTTTTTATTTTTCTAGTCATTTTTATTTCCTTTTATTTGTTGGTTATTTTTCTCACATTGAGGACAATGTATTACCTAAGTGTGGGGAGTATTTTGCATTGGCATGCCATATGTATGAAGTTTTCATATCATACTGTCTTAGTTTTTGTTTAGGTTGACATGATGTGAGCATATGAGTGAATTGTGTGAATGTGTCAATCGCAATAACTTATTGGAATGGTTTAGCTTTGAACATGGTCATTGAATTTGTAAAGGCATATTGGTTTGTGCATTTTATGTTTTAAGTATCATTGGTTAAATATGCTTCTTAATTAGGATATAACGTTAGTTTGTTCCTTTTATAAAATTTGTTACATACATTTATAATTATAAGTCGATTGAATATATTAGTATCTTTAGTAGTCTTTCATAAGGATGATTGACTAAGAGAAATGAGGTAGGTCATGTGAAATGAAAAAGAATTGTTTCTATCTATTAAATGAATAGCTACCCTTTTGAAATAAATAATGGGTTATTAATAGAGCCAGTAGCCAGTTGAGAATGTGATATAGTTGAGTAAACGAGGACATTCACAAAAAAATCTTTGTCTTCGTATCAAAAGGCTACAATGACATTCCAACTAAGCTAATTAATAAAACGAGGCCTAGTTGAGTAACCGGAGGACATTCATAACAAGGAGTTTTCCTTCATGTCAAAGCCTAGGTTAACGTTAAAGAAAATAGAAAAAGTGGTGTTTCAATAAATAAATCCTACTAATCTTTGAAAAAAGCAAAAATTTTTATGAAGGGATACTTAGTGATAGTTGCAATTTTGGTTGATTAATAATTATCAATGTATGTATATAAGTGCTTTAAGTGAATGAATATGATGTTAATGTCTTGATTAGTATGTATATTCAATCCAAAGTGTTTAACCATAAATTGCGTAGGTTAAAATGTTGGAAGAACTTGAATGATTTTTGTTTGAGATAAATCATTGTATCATTAGTGTATGTTGTATGAATGTATGTGTTAGTTTAGTTTGTTTGAGTTTGAGTTTGTGTTTTGTTTTTATTTTTGCTTGAGAACAAGCAAAACTTGAAGTGTGGGGATGTTGATAGGTGTAAATTATACTATTTTTTGATAGATGTTTAAGTGTGCTTTTGAGTATTTCTTAGATGATTATCATGTATATAGGCTTAGAATTATGTTATTAGTGTTTATTTATATTTTAAATTTTTGTATGGTTTTGAGCATGATTTGGATCTTAATTTTATGTTTCAAGAGGTGTTTGATGTGTGTTTAAGTGTATGCAAATAGGAATTGAAGAAAAGAGAATAATTGGAAGTATGGAAGCAAGCCACGGTCGTGATTTGTCTTGCCATGATCGTCACAGAGAGTGTAGACAGCTATTCCAGCGAATTTAAGTTTTTCCAACACACGACTCTTTTTGTAATTTTAAATTTTTGAGGTTGAACCAAATTAAGTGGGTAAACCCTAAAAAGAACCTTAGGAGCATCAAGAACTATTTAAGAACATAAAACACTCAAAAAGAGCACCCACAATCTTCTAAGTTGAGAGAACAAGAAGGAGGAGCAAGAAGAGCAATTAAAAAATTCCAGATTTCAAGTTTAAGTTCAACGTAAGTTCTTTCTTTCTTTCCTTTGTTTATTTGATTAAAATTGATGTGTAACTTGGATTTGAATAGGTTATTCATGTTTAGGATGCTCTAATTATCATATTTGGATTTTTTCTTGATTTGTTTTCTAATTTGATTACTGTTGATTTCAATTCAATTTTCTAGTGATGTGATGTTTAGGTATGTTAATACTTCAATAATAAATCGAGAGAGTGAGTTAAAGATAATCTGATTAGGTTTGGTAATGAGAGCTAGTGACCTAATAAATCTCCCAAATATCAAATTGGTAGTCATACAAAGAGAGATCTTGTATGAAAACTCGATTATTTGATAGATCACTTAAGAACTAATTGAAAACGTTAGGTAGATTGTGTGAATCGAAAGGTTGCAAAATTTGGAATTTCATAATCAATTAGGATTAATTCATTAGGTCTTGAGAAAGAGTATTCAATCCCTTAAAAGATCTAGAATCAACACATAATTGAATCAATAATGGTTAGGGAGCAAAATAACGATAGAATGAATCCTAAGCTTCATCCTTGATTTTCCTCACATATTTGTGGTAGCTCATTTGTTATTTGATTACTTGCTTAGTTTCATTTAATTGTTTTAAATTTTTGATATTTTGTTTTCATTCAATTCATTTCCCCATAACTTAGACAAAGTTAGGTTCACTTAGTTTTAACTATTTGCTCATGGGATCAACACCTTTAATAATACAAGTTTACAATCCATATACTTTAGATATTGAGGGTTTTATTAGAAGTAAAGCTTGCTCAACACTCCTAGTATAAGGACTTTATGATCTTGAAAAATTAGGACCATTCTCCAACATCGATAATATCCCAAACCTACTGGATCAAACCTACCTATCTCAATGCCTCCGAGTCAGTGTTATGCCCTGTTACGAAAGTTTTCTCCTTAAGTCGTTTTTCTACACAGCTGCATATATTGCAGGAAATGCTGAAACGCTTCCAGAGAGTTACATGGATCTGTGCACAGTCATATAGGTTGTAGGAACTTCATTTCTTTCATTTTCTTACCCCATCTTCACCCTAGTTCATCTCCTTCTTGTTCCAAAAAGGTAAATAAGGATAAACATCAAGAGGATGGCTCCAAGGATATGCTTTTCCGTGCACAGTCTTATAGGTTGTAGGAACTTCATTTCTTTCATTTTCTTACCCCATCTTCACCCTAGTTCATCTCCTTCTTATTCCAAAAAGGTAAATAAGGATAAACATCAAGAGGATGGCTCCAAGGATATGCTTTTAGCTCATTTAAGCTCTTGTGCTTCTAACTTATACCTAAAACCAAATATAAACCAAAATGAGTATCTTAAGCACTTCATAACATTAATCCTTAAATATTAGGGACTAAATATATAATCAATCAAGCACTCATCAAGTTCTCCCAAATTTAGCTTTTGATCGTCCTAATGCAAAACAACAAAATCAAAATCACGAACCAAAACACTTCCCCCCTTTTTCCATATTTCCTAAGAATGGATACTCATGAGAAAAAAGGAATAACTTTCAAAATCATGGAAAGAACTAAATATTAAATGCCTTTACTCGTGATTAGTAAATGATCATTTGTAGCACCCCACTCTCACAAGACACGTATCTCACATCCTGAGTGATGTTCGGGAACATACCCCGCAAGCGTAGCATGCTGGCACAGTCAGTCAGTAAAATCTCGTTACAATTTTTTTTCAACACACATATGCGGAAATCAATAATCAAATTGGGCCCATTCTTTTCTTTAATAACATCAAAATCACATTTATTATTATTACACTCAAGATCAATCTCATTTACAAACCTTTCCACTATAGAAAGTTATTACAAAATAAAAATATTTAAATATACATGTTAGAATAATTGTAGAAGACTCAATTCAATACAAAAATAAGAAAATACTAATGTAGACGTGAACTGATCCTGACCTTTTCTCTTACTTGAATGCAGTGGCTATACTCCAATTTGTCTAAATGGAGTGACTCTTTTGAGCCTAAAAAAATTGCAAATTTTGGGTGAGTTTTGCAAACTCAATGAGTGACTATCCTCGATGGCTCACTTGATCACATAACATATACAATTAATATAATCACATAATTCAAATCATTTTGAAAAAAATCATTTATCACCGCATATCACTTGGTCATTCATTTCACATTTCACATTCAACCGATATCATATTCAAAATACTCTTCAATCAGTCAAACACACGTATTATTTGTATATACAGTGCTTATGAGACTCACTTTCTTTTATTATTGTTGTGACCGAGTGCCTTTTTATTAGCCCATATCCCTTGTGGATAGTGAACTGTATTAGATAATGTCCTATATCCCTTAGTGGATACCGGGTACATTCACAACTAAGCCTAAGCTCTGATCATAGTCTGAGCTTTAAGCTCTTTTTCGGTGGCTACTTTGGTCATAACAACCTTTATGTTTCATGCATTCATATAATGAAATGCATCACATATATTCAGTCAATTAAAAGTTCTCAAAATCCCACAAGCATATTTGCCTTCACATGTCATCGGACCTTAGTCTGGCATTCAACATTTATGTTGAAAATACACATATTTCATTCATATACACATTCACATTTTTCTTCGAAACTTGGTCCGGTATTCAACATTTAAGTTGAGAAAATACAAATTTCATGAAATTCACATACAAGGAGCACTTATAATGCTCTCACATTTATCAAACCCCTCGGACTATTAATGTTCGACATTATCTCAATCACATTCACATCAGTAATAATTCAATGTAGAAATTAAAAACAAAACAAACAATGAAATGAGACCATCTAGGTCGACTCACAGTATGCTCCATATTAGCATTTGCTTCCAAGATCTAGAAATGTCTGGATGTGGACATTTTATCTTGCACATCAATATTATGCAATACACACGTTGTAAACACATTAATAATTGCACAATCTTAAGTATTCAATTATGCACAAATGTGTATATGGACTATGTACAATGCATGTTCAATGAAAATCCTGGGTATATTATCAAATTTCACATTTTATCCATATTCTCATTTTATAACTCAATTACTCACCATTACATTCTTAGCATTATTAGCTCTCACATTATCTAACTCTCATTCACTTCCATTTAATACCCATTACTCATTTCCTTTTAATCTCAACTACAATCACATGAACCTCTACATTTCCATTATACACATGTCTTTGGTGCTTTAATACCAGCAATTCATTCACTAATGTTATTCTAACATTCTATAATTATACAATATCCAAACTGTCATTCTTTCTTAGAAATTCTCTGAAATTCCAGACTTTCAGGTCTATTTTTCTTGTACATTCTTACAAAGAAAATGAAGTAATTTAGCAATACTTTCTTCTAAAAAATGTTCTCCATTGTCTTAAGTTTCTAATGACACCAAGATCATTCAATTTAGTTGAGTATTTCAAAAGTTATGCTTAAAATACTACAGACTGAGCACATTTGAAACTTTAGCTTATACATGATCACGCCGTCAATTTGTACAACTCATATCTCTTAATTCCCATATTAAAAAATTATGAACTTTATATCAGTTGAAAGATAAGAGAATAAAATAAAACTTTTGTGAAGAAATATTTGTCTAATTCGTCATCTATCAATACATTTTATTCAATATAAACTAGACATGATTTTTGTCTCGGTTAATGTTACAGCCTTAGTCAAAACTCAATTTCAATCCAGATTTTGAAATTCTTAAAAGCAGAACTAAAATTAGATTTCTTCAGAACAATTGTAGCCCTATGTCTCTAATTTACGCCAAATTAAAAAACATTCCAATTGGATAACTATAGATCAAGATATCATCAAAATACTGAAGCATGTTTAAGCTGTGTAGGAAAGTTGGCCGCGGCGAAGCCAGGAGTTGGCCATGGCGAACTTTTGCAGAAAGCTAGTAAACAGGACTCATCTTCCAATTTTCTAGATTTTATAACTTCCAACATTTTACATCTAACCTACCTTGTACCTAGAT
>JAOTAY010000002.1:35181804-35204684 GCA_025629805.1 Erythroxylum baracoense | reverse complement strand
ATTTGTGACTAAGCTTATGTAACCAACTACTTTTCATCACTCTATATGGTTCACTTTCTACTCAAGTAGCCTAATCCAAGTTCAAGCATGCATTTAATCTAATTCCAACTAACATGATAGAATCTCATGGCAATATCCATCATAATGATTCAAGTGCGGTTCCATTGTTGACACAAAGCACATGATATGCCTAAAAAAGCACCTTATTTATCAAAATGCAAACAATGCAATTGAGAAAGTCAATGTTACCTCCCCACACTTAAAGATCACATTGTCCTTAATGTGACAAGTCAACCACCACATAAGGAAAAATGACATCAAACTAAACTAAAAATGACACGAAATCATACAAAAATAACAGTAAACCAAATAAAATAAAATGACATGAATCCAAACAAAAATGAAATGGAACCAAACAAAAGAAATAAAAAATTTTAAGACTAAAGGGTAAGAAAAGCTTATGGAGATGATGGTGGCGACGACATTGGCGAAGGAGCTTCAAAATTATTCCTTTAACAGAATTTAGGGAACCTCTTCTTCAAGCTACACTGCTCCTTATGGACTTGCCGTATTTAGGTGCCGAGCTCGTTGATTTAAGATATCATTTGCTATTGGTTGGAGGCCATCTGGATGAGAATTTTTTGAAATTGGTCAACCTTCGCTGGTGCACTCAGTTCCTCCTCCACTGCTTCTTCTTCTAGCTCCAGGAGTACTCGGGATGTGGAGGGTCGAGAAGTGGCTATGTCTGTGTCCCTCCTATTCTTCACTATTGTACACGTCTAAGGATTTCGGAGTTCCATAGGACGGAACTCCAAAATTTTAGAGTGCCTTAAATAAGATATGTCAAACATATCGTATTGAGTTGTGCGTATATCTTCCACATCAAGGTTATAAAATAGAGCTAAAATAATAACAACATGAGATATGCCAAAATATGAACTTTTTTTTTTACAACACTCCTTATTGATCAAAAAATTCTAAAAGGTGTGTTGATTTTAATTTTTTCATCCATACACCACAGAAAGAAAAGTTCTTTGGCTGAGCATTTGTTATTTTCTGTTTTATTGAACACAGTTAAGCACAAAATTTTTTACAAAAGCAAATACTTGGCACTACGGTGCATTACTAGAGTCAACATTTTCTTCCCCCATTAGAGCTTTCTAGTAATCATCCAAATAAAAATCATCGTGATCATTTAAAACTTTAGTGTTTGGTAAATCGAAAAGACCATAAGTGATAGTATAATCCAATTTGTAAACATTGCCGAATAACATAAATCAGAAAACATCCATTTTAGGGTTATATTAGACTATAGTGAAAAACCTTATGGTCATCATAGGGCAAATAGGCACGTTATATTGAATGAACCTATTCCAACCTACGTTTGCAGCTAATCGTTCAATTTTTTGCCTCACTCCTATGGTTTTTATCAATTCAAAATCAAAATACCAAGGAGTGACTAATTCTCTATCCCTAAAGTCTAAAAAATGCTTACCTGCTTCCTCCGAATAAATTGGAAATAGGGAACGATAAGATGTCATTAAATCGGGCTTACCTTCACTGCAGACTTGAAGTCGTAGCTCATCAGTCGGTTGTCAAGCCATCATCTTCCTTGGTGCCATTGTAAGAAGAAAAACTGCAAAAAATAAGATAAAAAGAGGTGAAATTTGTATTTTAGAGAGAGGAAGAAAAATCTTGCCCAAATCTTTATATTTTTGAATGATTAATGCTTGAAAATAATAAGGGATTGTAAGATTAATGAAAAGAGATGAAGAAAATACCAAGAATCTAGAGGAAAATGAAGGATTTTAGAAAGTGGGAGGAGAGTTTTTTTGGGTTAGAGAGAGAAGGTGTGAAAATTTTGAATAGGGTGATTCTTCCACTTCTAAACCTTCCTCTCCATGATCCCACAACCTAAAAACACACCAAATTAATATTATCAACAAAAAATTCGAAAAGAAAACAAGTTGAAATTCAAACAAAAACCAAATTAACATCAATCAAATTCAAATCAAACATAATCATAACTAAATAAATCAAACAAATAAATAAACAAAAACAATCAAAAGAAAACAGAATTCCATGGTTGCCTCCCATGCAGTGCTTTTTTTTATGTCGGTAGCTCGACACTCTTCCTTAGAAATTTAGCCAGGATCAATTGTAAGTGGCTTGCTTCCATCTTTTTTGTTCAACATCAATTTTGTAGCCTGTAAGTAATCTATAGATTGTAAAATAATCAAAAGGACAATATCAATAATATTGTGAAAACCAATTAAGCTCAATAATGTCAAGCTATCAATATAACAGGAAATAATAAAACTCCCTGAATCTTGCATTGAATCCAATAGTTTGGCCTGTATAAAGGTGACTTACTCTTTTTCTTCCTTAATCACCTTCTTCTCCTCTGCTTCTTCTGCTTCCCGAACAGAGACTTTCATAACTTCTTCAAACTTGATATCTATTGTCATCTATTCTTGGTCCTTTTGTTCTTCAGAAGATTCGAACACATCAATTATCCTAAATAAGCTACTATCCTTCGGATTCTTAAATACATCATTCATGTTGAATGTCACTTGATCATCGTCAATCCAAAAGATAGAGTTCTTTTCATGAACATCTACCCAGGATTTTTCGATGTTCATATATGGTATATCAAGAACTGGTGAATAATAGGGAGCGTTTTCATCCTTTTCTTTATCCTCTTTCTTGATTCCTTGGTCTTCTATAAAGTAAGATTCAGCATGGTCTTCCACTGGTTCTTCTTTTTTGTCTCCATTTCTAAGTGTGATAACCTCATTTCGCTCTCGCTGATATAATTCCATGTTACTTAGAGAATCTTCCACACTTCTCTTACAAAATTCGTGGGAAAGTTGTCTTACTTGAATCTCCAGGTTATGAATAGAAGTGGCATGATTTTCAAAAACTTGATCAAACTTCTCTTCCAGTCTCTTCTGACTTTCATCCTGGATGGAAAACATCCTCTTCTGGTTCTCTTCCATTTTTTATAGCTTATCCATGATTTTGTCAAATTTGGAATCCCATGAACTGGACTCATATTGCTGAAATTCCAATAGGTCTCGATGTCCCATGTGGGTACTTGCATTATTAGACCAATAGAAATCTGAGTGATTCTATCGCCCTGTAGTGTATGTGTTCCAATAGGGATCGGTACTTTCCCAACCATACTGCGCTTCATTCTAATTTGCAAAAGTTCCTTGCTCCTTAAAATATCTATCTTCCATCATTGATCTTTATATTTCTTCTTGGAATCTAGCTCTTCAGATGTCTCATTCCTCATTCTAAGATGTTTTGATATGTCTTGGGATATCGGATAGTTCGTTGTTACCAATTCTGTCAATCTTAGCATGCTTCTTGTGTTTATGCACTGCAAATGCACAAGAAAAATTATCAAAAACTCTTAAATCAAAGTAATCTAAATTAAACAAGATGCTAAACAATCAATCCCAGGTAATGGCACCAAAAACTTGTTGAATTGCAAAACAATTTACTCATTTTACACTCAAAAATTACAAATTTATGGGTCGTGACTTGTAGTTGAAAAAAGATATCGATCCCAAAGGGATTAATGCCCAGACACCACTTAATTCAGATTAGATGTTATTTAAGAAACAAAATTGTGTACTGTAAATAATCTGGAAAATTAAATTAAAATTGAAAGACTAACAAAAAGCAATAGACGGTACTAAAGTTACAAAATATTGGAATTCAAGGATCTAAAGACTAGAGATTAGTTTTTCCCTATTTTGTCTCCCTCCTATTTTATTAATCGAATTAAGTCTCACCTAAGATTTTCGAATGTATTAACTGCCCTCTCTCAAGGTGTGATTAATTGTCTCTAATCAAATTTAATGAAGTCAATTGAACGATCTCTCAACCTACCCAATCACTCCACCAATTTAAGTAGTTATTAAACTATCTTACGGGTGGTCAATTGAATTAGTTGAGATCTCTCATCTAACTAATCAATTAATGTGATGATTGTAAGTCTCTAGGTTGACAACTCTCATTGTACAATCCTACATAAATAACCTTACTCACTCTCTCAATTTATTGCAAGATAGAAATAAAATCAACAATCATCAAAGACACTTTCATTCAATTTAATAAAATAGGAGTTTAACAAAAACAGTTCAAAAGCAATTCCTAAAACTAAATTAGCCACCCACGGTCTCCATAATGTCATCAAAACACAAATGATCCATTTTACAAAGATTAGAAGAAAGAAAAACACAGAAAATTAAACAAAGGAAACTTCTTCTCTTCTTTGTCAAAATCTGGAATTTTTTATGTTGATGTGCTATTTTGTTGGCCCCGGTTCTTAATTCTTATTTCGTGGCGACAAGGCGCCATAATTGAGGGACATTTTAAAAAATAAAAAGAAAATCAAATAAAATAAAATAATCATGAAAATAAATCAGATTGGGAGTCGAACAAATAAACAAACAAATTAATTAATTAAAAGAGGAGCCAAAAAGGTGCACGATCATGCGTTCAAATACATGACCATGTTTTAAATGCATAGTCTGTGCATTTATTATCACGGTCATGCATTAAACAATGCACTGCGAAGAACACAAAAGTCACGATCGTGCATGTGCACGATCGCGATATTTCATGAATAATGGGGGTTTGTTATGATCGTGCATATGCACAATCATGACATTCATGAATAATTGGGGTTGTCACGATCGTGCATGTGCACAATTGTGCAACCCTGACTGCATACCCCTACATCAAATCATCATAACTTTCAATTCCGATGTCCAAAAATTATAAACTTTATATCGTTAGAAAGCTAAAAGAATAATCTACAACTTTTATAATTAGACAATTTTGTCTAATTATACCTAGATCAGTATAGTTTATTCAGTGAAGATTAAGAATACATTTTTATCCCCTTTTTCTATCTGCTGTCAAAAGAAACTAGTACCAATTTCACAAGACCCGAAACCAACAACATAAACCATATATACAAAACTCCCATTAAACAATTTACTTAAAGAAAACCCATCCAAAAGCCATCACATAACTAACAACTTTATTCCCAACCACAATTGACACTTAATAGAGAAGAAATTTCTGCATATATTCAAAAGAGAAACTCTGCGATTCTTGTTATGATTTCTCAAACAAAACAGAGTTTCATTTCTCAATCAACACAGTGTTTTTACATAACTTCAATTACATATTAAAAGTCAAAACAATAGAGTAATATAAAAATACAACATGGATGCTAATGCTTGATATGCTTCTAAAGTACCAAAAGTTTCTGAACTAACTTAGTTACAAACGAAATATTTCTTGGAGATTTGTCGAATTTTTTACAAGGTTCACTATTGATCTGTTAATTCTTGCACCTAAGAAGTGGAAAATGATGGGGTGAGCTGCGAAGCTCAATAGCTAATATGATTATAGCCATCGGTGATGAGCCACACACACTCACAGCCAAGCATATTTATATACACCAATCCAGTTCACAGAACACTTAATTTAAATTAGTCATATAATCCATATCATATATTTTACAATCATCAAACAAAGAATTTAATTATAAATCATGCTTATCAAATCACAATAAAGTACACAACAATATGGCTCGAGAGAATCTCATAAAATAGAATGGAAAAATCAAAGTTCACACCATAAACATAATGAGTCCATTTTTCGGAGCTCATATGTCACAAGCGGGCAGTCGAGAGAAGGCTTTAGGTCAACGTGCACGTGACAAATAAAATGGTATCTCTCTTGCTCACACAAGCAAATTTTTTATGCTTACATATTTCATATCTTATTCATATTTTCATGCTTCTTAAATTTTATGTTTTTCATTAACACTAAAGTAGCAGAATTCTTACAAAACAAACATGATATTAAATCCATAAAACATTTTTCTCACATTCACAATGATTCAAGACAAGCATTTATACACACAAAATAAAATACTACATCCCATCATCACAAAAACTATAACCCATCTATTTACTTGTAACTTCAAACTTAAGTCCGTCTCTCCTCTTGCTCTTTCCTTCAATTTTCTTGGTTTCCTTCAAACAAACAAACTTCCATTCAAACTAATATACCAATAGAAAATCCCTAAAGTTCTAATATCCAAGAATGAGCTTAGACTTAATCTACCCTTGATTTAACTAACCTAAACTAACTAATATCTAGTTAAAAGTTCATGAAAATCTAAGAACATAAATCTCTTGTTTCTCTTCTTTCTCTCTTCATTTTTAGCACATAACCTATTTTCTCTACTTCCTTTTTCTATCAAAGCAAGAAGAATAAATAAAGGGTTACCTAAAACTCAACTTAACCTTCTTCTTCCTCTTCTTATCTCCTTTATCTTTCTTTCCTTCTTCTTTACTGGTTCAGTTTCTCCTTCTATTCATACATTTTTCTTCTCTCTTTTTTTCTCATTTTACGCGACTCTTTCTCTTTTTCCCTAACCTCTCAAACACCTTTCTCCCTTTTCTCTTGTTGTTACACGACTCTCTTCCTCTTTCTCTAGTTTCTTCTAGGTTCTTCTTTTCTTTCTTTCTTAACCTCACGAACACGTTTCTTCTCTTATTAATCTAAGACAAACTCTAATCTTCCAAACTTACCCTTGCATATTTAATTTAATACCTTCTAACTCCTTAACCTAATTCTAACACTTTCATTTAATACATGCAATCATATGTTATTAAAAAAATTCATAAATAAACTCCATAAATTTCTAATTCAAAAATTCTAATTTATATTCATGCTTGCTAATTTAATAATAAAAAATTCTAAGAAAAATTTAGGGTCCAACAAATTATCTTTTAGGTTGGAAGATGTCAATTTTTTAAGTAGTACGATGACAAATTTAGCGAGAGAGCTAATGAAGTAATTCATAACCTAAAGAAAGAAGTAGATAGTCTAAAGCAGAAGGCTGAATGAAGTACAATTGAATCACGTTCAACATTCAAAATTGAGGAGCAAAAAAATCTAATAAAAGAAGACTGCGTTTTGCTGATAAAAGAGAAAAATGACTTAAAATTTTGTTGTAATGATTATTGTAGGGTTTTTGTATTTATGGTGAGTTTTATAATATGGTTTGTTATGGATAAGTAGAACTAAACTATACTATTTTTTAAATTTTGAATTATAAAGAATGAAACATCCTCATTTGAATTAATATATTCTACACTATGTTTTTCTTTATTGTTTTGTTATTCATGAAGTTGCTTTAATGATGCGTAATTAATAGCTGTTAAACTTATGAACAATTAAATGCAAAAGTGATATCGTACTAAACAATTGGAGCAATATGTACAATTGTGATTATATAATAATAAATAATCAGAGCAGTATATATAAAAGTGATAATATCAGTAAAGTGATTATATCACAATGCATTTATATACAAAAGTTATGATATCTATCTGTCTATATAGACAATATTAATGTAAAGATTGTGAATCACCCATATTGCTTCCCTCATTTGCACTTCATTAAGAAGGTTGATCATGTACTGGTTGATTCATTGATGATCTTCTCCTTATTGCTTCAGTTTGTAACTGTTAAGAAGTTATGCTAGGTTGTCCTTTGAACCTCAAACCTCTTGGTTCGAAAGACAGTTTGAATGAATGTTGATCAACTTCTCTAAACTTCCGTTTATGACTATGTGAAGAGCTAACAACCTACGAATGAACATGTCGTTAATAATATTCATTCTTGAAAGTAATCAAAAATGGTATTTATGTAAATATACTCACAATATTGCTTTGTTGACTTGCTACAACAACATGTTCAGCTTGTAAGTAAACATCAATGATGACCTATTAAATATGAATCAAAGATTGTCATAAATGATCATTAGATATATGAAGACATACATAGTAATCAAAGAATGTTTTATACTTGTGGAGATTACTGAGCTGGTTGAGTTCAGCGTTATTTCTTACATTTTCAAACATTGTGACCAGAGTTGCCACATTTTCCATATTTTGGTACTTAACCTTTTTAAGTAAATTTTTTTGGATTTTTCAATTTAATAGGTTCATTTAATCCTCTCCTTCTAGCTATTTTAGTTCTTCCTAGTATAACTCTTTTGGCTGGGGGTTTATTAGTTCTACATTAACTGTAGGCTAAAAATTAAACCTCTAATAGGTTGCAACATATGCTCATACGATGCCATGAATTTGGGCTTCTTGTAGCACTCATCTATATATACCTCTAGTCGTTATTTTGAATGGTGAACAATACTTATAGCATGCTTGTAAGGATATCCATAGAGCTCCCACGCCCGAAAACTATATGATTGGTGTCTACCAATCCTTACAATATGCTTGGCATCACATTTAGAAACTTCATACGTTCCATCACTATTCCAAACTACTCTCCACTGCATAACATCTTTCTTATTCTTCTTTAATTTCTTTATAATCCTACGTACAACTTTTGACTTCCAGCTATGTACAAATTCTCTCTTATCTGCATGCCTCTTCATCACCATGATTTTAATTGTTTCTAGAATGTTTCTAATTGGCCTATCTCTAGCCGGTAAGATCCACCCATTTAATGTTTCACTCATGTTATTATTAACAACCGGGCATTTCGATTCAAAGGATTGGTAACATCCTGTCCATATCTCCTTCAGATATTTGAGCGATGATAATGCACATCCAAGTTTGGTTTTATCCAATCTTTTTAACTGCTCGTTAAAATCTTCTACGTATGTTGACCAAGCACAATTCCAAAATTGCTTTTGTAAATCTTTTCCCTTCCAATTCATATGCCAATTATGGTATATATGCCTAACACACATCTGATTTGTGGCATATGGTATTTGTCTCTTCCACTGCTCTAATAATATAATAGGTTAAGTTAAAATATAATTGATACAACATCTAACTATTAATCAATAAATAAAAAAAACCTTTTGCATATCTGATATTGTTATTAGTCCTTCACCACTACCTAATTCCAAGTCCGAAGCTAGCAAACTCATAAACCAGTTCCAAGAATCAGTGTTCTCTATCTTCATAATAACCTAAGCCAACGGATACATACCTCCATCATTATCCCTGCCAGCTACACTCAATAGTTGACCTTGGAATTCAATCTTCAAAATACAACTATCAATACCAAAAATTGGCCTCAAATGCCTCCATCATCTTTTCATTGCATCAAAGCATATGTATAATCTTTTGAACTACAAAAAAGAGATAAAGATGTATGAATAAATGAATAAATGTCATAAATAAATAAATGTTATAATTATCACTTTCAATAATATTAAAACTTAATTTTGCATACCTATAACAAACTAGTTTCTTCATTCCTAGCCAACTTTAACTCAATTGTTAATACAGGATTACTAATCTTCAACTCATGAGCATATCCTTGTAGCTTTACATATTCATTCATATAATCACTCACCCTTTGTTTTCTCAATCTCCTATTTACAGCTCTACACATACTTAAGTTGACAAATATATTGAGCTTTTCTAGACATTCTTCAACCATCTTTACTATCGAGATAATAGGCTTCTCAAGTATTCTATCCTTAAAAAGTCTCATTAGGAACTTAGCGGAAACCAATTTTGGTTTGCTAGTCGTAAAACACCTATGCTCAGCATTGTATGTCATCACTTTAAAGCATCGTTCATTCTTGTTACAAACGACATACAACTCTCATTGCATCCCTCAATACATCTTACTCTCATCTCATGTCTTTCACTTTTTTTAATCTTCACATTGTAGCCTATTCGTACAGCGTAATCCATAACAGACTCTCTAAATTCTTTTGCAGAGCCAAACTTCATCTGTAATCTCCAATTTGGTTCGGAATCAGATGAATTATACCTAACACCACTACTAGGTCCTCGCAATGGTTCACTAGGCTCTTCTCCACTAGGATATTCTTCACTACCAATAAACTTCCAAATTCTGTCGACTTAATTTCAACTGGTTGATGGTCAACGAGAATTTTAACTTGTATAAAACCCTCGTCATGGTCATCATCATCAACCTCTTCATCAAATCCTTCATCAACTCCTAATCCAACTCCTTCACTAACACCTTCAGTACTAACACTTTCAGTAGCTCTACAACTTCTCTCCTCACCCTCCTTATCTCCGTCCTCTCCTCTAGATATAGGCAATATATCAGGTACAAATGATGGGGTTTAACATATGATTTACATATACATCAATCATTTGGTGAATTTTCATCAGATTAATGAGCCTTAGACAACTTTTATTTGCTTCAATCAAACTCAAAGGCTCACTAAACTCAAAACCGAGTACCCTATAATTGGCCTTATCAACTTGAAGGTATCCTATCTCCTTCCCCATCTCATATATTTGCCTATAGCTAACAAATCTAGGTCTACTTTATAAAAAATACTTGATTTTCCATCAACATATTTCAACTCTGGCTCTATAACGAACTTTTCACCATAAAACAACCTTATGCTTCCAAATTCGGCCATCTTACACCTATTCACAACAAATATATAAAGGCAAGTGTATCACCAAAAAACATAGATTTAAATGATATTATCAACACTATAATAGATACTACATGCATAATTATACAATTAGAGGAAAAGATAAGCAATTAAACATTTTAAATTTGATAAAATAATCCCAATAAACTTAAACTAATAATCGTGCATCATAAATAAAATTAAACTTCATGCATCATAAATAAAATTAAACTACTATAATCATGCACCGTAACATGATACTAATACATTATCAACGACTTTTTTCCATTTCTCATTCATCTTCTTATTATCAACATTAGCTTATGCATCATAAATTGTCGCAAACTACACTTGTATTATCTGCTCATCTATAAAATATTACACCTAGTCCATATAACATGTCACCTTTCAAAGTCAAAAATTAAAAATATAAGGTCAAATTATAAGTGTTCATACACTTCAAAACTCGCAGAGCAAGGTGGCAACTTATTGATTATACTATTTAGTATTGATAGGCTTGCATAGTTGAGACACAATATATATTCAGGTCTTAGTGTAATATACATCTCATTCAACTTCTACAAATAAGTTTACTTCCTATAATTGAACATTCAAATTATTGTTCATTTAAAATTAAAGATATAGGTCTATTATATGTAAATTACAGTCTCATCACCAAAAATTAAGGGTACAACTCACAAATTCTTATTATGTAATCAATCTAGACTTTAAAGGATTAAAACTGAAAATAGATTAATGATTTTTTAAGTAATTAACAGAGGAGATATGAGCCAGACGAAGACTAATGGATTAAACTTGATCTCAAATGAAATGAAAGTCAATGACAACATGTTTCATTCTTGAATGGAACACATGATTTGAAACCAAATATATGTTCAATATGAATCTTCTCTTTTTTTAATATGGATTCTTAATAGGCATTTGAACTAAAATCTAACCGCTTTGTAGTCTTGAAGGGCCTATGCTTGACCATGATGAGATTTTGGATTGTCTAAGCAGAGATTGGAACATGAACAAAGAACACAATATAATATGTAAAATAGCCTTTGGCGATAAAATTTATTCCATCTAGAGAAAAAGAATTCGAGAATATTCCTAAGGAAAGAAATAATTAGTGTTTAGGAAATTAATGAATTGATCTCTCAAATTAGAGAGAAATTAGTGACACTTTACACAAAATTTGCATCAAAAGAGTATCTTCATCTTGGAAAATATTAGACAATCAATTCTTTAAAGAAAGCTCAACATCATATGGTAGTTGCAAGAGGTCAAGGGGAAAAGCTTGAGAATAGGGATAAGAAGGTTGAGTAGTAGAATTAGACAACTCACCCTTTTAGTAGTTGACAATATTCTACTCCAATTGCAACTTGGTAGAGTGAAGGAAAATTTTCAACAAACGTAAAGTTCTTTGATCTACATAAGGAGCATAATTCAACAATTGAATGTAACCATTAATGAGGCAAATTTGTATAAGTAACTAATATTCAGCTCTTTAGAATATCATTAAGAGAAACACTACTTCTAATGCAGCTTGAATGAGAGAGAGAATTTATGCAATAATTCTAAATGTAGCTTGAACGTTATAAGGAGCTTAGATCAAAACATGCGCATAATTACCAAACATCGAGCATATCATGGCAAACCAGCTCCTAGATTAGTAGTTAGTTTGTTCAGGAATTTAGTGCCTTTTGCTTCTCTAATCTTCTCATCCAGAGGATAGTTATAGTTTCTTTGAGTTAGTTGTAAGCTATTTTTTATACCCTTCATATATTATAAATTCAATTCTTTAACTTAAAAAAAGCATAATATCCCTAGTGAACCAGACAAAACATGAGCTCCCGATAAATAATTAAAGAGAAAGCATATGGATAACTAAAGGAAAGTGTAAAACCTATTTCTACACCCCTTTTTAATTTTTCGTAATTACATCCTATCAAGTCATTTTTAACAAACTAGAGAGAGAGAGAGAGAGATGATTATTATAATATTGAGTTAAGGACTCAATGTCTTTTATGCAATATTTCTCTTTTGTAGTAGACATCATTTGATATTGCAAAAAAAGAAAAAAGAAAAGAAAAAGTCAATTACAAAGTAAGAAATCTATTTGATTAATATGGTTCCAGTAAAGTGTGTTGTTAAGTTAGGTTATTGCAAAAAACTGAAAACTAAGTAATGTCAATTAAAGTAAAAAAGTGATAACTAATTAATGTCAATTTCCTTAAAAGGTCACTCTAATACCTCAAGATGATAGAATTCCTTAATACTTAAAAGTTACATAAGAAGCTCTCAAGTCTTAACATCTAACATATTTTTTCAACAAAAAAACTCTAAAGTTGTGCAGGGTAAGGATGAAAGGCATCATCATTATGAGTTATACAGAAACATGCTTTCAACCTTAGTGATAAATAGATCACAAACCTATTTCCCCATATACATACTAAAATTTAAAAATATATTATAATAAAAGTTTGTGATGAAGATAAAGGCTAATTAAGTTCCTTACACCTATTAATTATAAGATTTCATTGCTATAACTTATAAGTAACTCATTTGATTAGCATAACTAACTTATTGAGACTAAGAAAAAAAATTCTTAAGTTGGTATTAAGAAATAACACAAAAAAATAAACAACAAGAATAATATAGCAAGACCTCTTTACAAGTTTATGAACATCTCTCACAGTCATTTCATCAAAGACAACGACTACATCCCATAAGCCTAAATTTATTATACTTATACACTAAAGTAAACCTAACAACAAAATTCCTTAAAAAACTCTAGACTTTGCGACCAACTTATAAACAAACTTTCCCTAATTCACCCACAAAAATTTACTTTATATATATACTAAAGATTACCTAACAGTAAAATTTTCATTAAAAACTCTAGACTTTATGACCAACTTTATGAACACGTTTCTCCTTATTCACCAAAAAAAAGCCCAACCACATTTATAGGGACATAATTGAATTGGAAATATATTAGAAAGCTACATGTGAATATAAAAATTAATTAATAAACCCAAATTATGTCTAAAAAAACCTATTTTATCTCATCTAATTCACTTTAAATAGCCAAATAAGTTTTTATGAGATGAAATCTAGCTCGAAGGAGTATAAAAAAATTTGAACTTGCCAAATATGTTTATAAGTTTTAGATAATGATGCTTTCATAGCACAAAAATCAAAAGAGATTGAATTGAAATATGATTGAATCATTGAAGAAAACTACTTAAAATAGGGGATGTGAGGATTTACAAATTAAAGAAATTGAAGAATGATCGAAGAAGGAAGTATGATTGAAGAAGGAAGTTAAAGGATACGTGTTGGCAATTGTTGGCAGTTTAAACGACCACTACTTGAATAACTTCCGTAAGTTATTTGTCCTAATATAAAAGGAGGATTAAGGGAGTGGAAAAAAGACAAAATATAGCATTCATTGCAATCATAGTGAAAAATTCCCTTCATTCTTCCTCACGTAAATCACACCATCAAAGCTTTGAGTTTGGTGCGTGGATTAACGGTGACTCTAGTAGCCAACCGTAAAACGTGGACTAATAAACAGAGAATCGGTTGACCGCTTCCGCAGTAAGGTCAGTCGTTATATAAATCTACAATATGAAATAAACAAATTATAAAAAGTCTATTATTTACAGGTTTGAAAACATTATTTATAGTTTATAAAACTAATTGGTTTATTAGAGAATTGGCTAATTTTTATATAAACATGTTAGTAAGGTAAATCAAACTAAAAAGTTGATCGATTCATGATAATTACAAACAAATTAGTCAATCTAAGTCAGTTTTTAAAATATTAGATTTAAGAAAAAAATTAGGGAGAAAACGTCAAGCAACAGTGGTCTCATTCTTTCCCTAACAGAGACAAAAGAGTTCACATATGGTTATTTTAAGCAAAGTGTACGAATTCTCCCATAACTTTTTTTAAAAAAACTAAGCCATTCTCTTAATATCACGTTATGTCTTAATATTTTCAAAATGGTATATATAATACCGTAAATTTTAAAAAGTTCAGTTTTTATCTATGAATCATTAATTTAGCCTATATGATGTTACAATTAAGCAACGTGGAACCAACCAAATGTTAATGTAATCTTTAAAAAAAATTTATACATTTGTTAAAGATATAATTTTTACCTTAACATTTTACAAAAGGTCTAGATAACTCCTTATTGTCATCTTTGTTAATATTTTTGCTCCCTATTTAAAGTACAATAAGTACTATTTTAATAATGTTATAATAAAAAGTGATACTAGACATAGCGAGAGGAGTTTACTAGAACTTTTAGGGAACGTTAAAATACAAATTATATTTTTGACCAATCACCTTATCATCTGATATTCGATCCTCCAAATTTAATGGTTCAAAGGTCAACTGGTTGTTTTGTAAATATTTTGGATATTAGGGAAATTTTATTCATTTCAATGGAAATCCTAAATGATCAACGACTGACAATCATTGATTCGCGTCTAACCCAATGGAATTCAACCATGTGGAGGAGCAATGGGCTCCAAAATTTTATCCCTGTCAAGAGACACAAGTAATTACATTTTAGGCCGTTGGATTAATTTAACCAAAAACCAATTGGGATCAGCCACGTGGAAGAAAAATAGGCGGAAATTCTACCACTTTCTAGTCGCTAGTTGTCTTGCATCGACATGTTTCGACGTTGAAACGCGACGTTCTTTATTGCTTCCTGTCGTTTCATGCCCTTTCACATGTCATTTTATTTGACCTTTATGTGCGTCGTTTTGGTGGCTGCTACTTTGATTATGTTTTACGTCCCTCCGGTGTGATTTTTATTAAACTATTTCCTTCTTCACATGGTGTCGTTCTGTGAACCATAAGATAACTTTGTTCTTTCCATAACAAACCTTTAAATTTTCCATTTTACAAATCAACCCCGTCCTCCTTTTTATTTGATTTTAGTCCTAAACTTTTCCTATTTTCAATTTTTTTCTTCAGACCGTATTTTTATTTTCAAATTAATCAATAAAACTTGTAAAAAGGAAAGAAACTCCCATAGGCTCAAAACTAATTCTAGAAAAATTAGCTACGCCAATGAATACACTTCAAACTAAGCTAATGCTAATTAAATATGATGACTTGAAATTAAACAAAAGATTATGGAACAAAATTAAAACAAATATAAGGACAATTTTGACATTAATAAGAACCAAAATTGTGAAAACAATATAAAAAAACCAAGAAATCGGAAGTGTACTAAACATATAACTACCAATTATAGTGCACTTAATTTTGAGAACAAGCAAAATAAATAAAAATATATATGAGATAAAATTGTGCGCCTATACATATGTATATATAAATATTTGTGAAATTAGTATTAATGGTCAGACGTAAATCAAAACAGTGAAGTTTAGGACTTAATGTAAAATTGCAACACATACGGAGAAGATTATATTTACAATTAATGTACTTTCGAGGCATTACGGGAATAAATAATAGTGGATTACGATATGAACCTAACCACTCACCCTATGCACAACATGCCTCTGTATGTATTAAGTGACAAATTGTCGTATCTGCTTCCCTAATCCAATGCTCAACATGGATGTAGTTTAGAAGTCTTTGTCTCCTCTCCAACTATTTTCTCTTGATATAATTAGAGACATTTAGTCTATGACTATAAACAAATATTTGAGGTATCCTGTGCGGCGAGCATAAATGAGATGTGCATGAAAGCTGCCGAACAATGAAATGATTCTTGACATGTTTCATTTATATGCGCAAATCTAATCTGTCTACTTGGGCATCTTTTATATCAGAATAAAGGCAAACTGAAAGTGTGATAAATCAAATTTACAAGCATCTTCACGCTTCTTTCAGCAAGATATTACCAAACACCTGTTAATAGCGACATATGTAAGGTTTTGGTTGATTCATGTATTCACCTTGGAAACACACAATAGTACTAACACATAATACCAAAATTCCCATGAAAAAATGGCAACAAAATCCATGAAAAGTAAAGGGCTCAGATCAGATGCATGGGTTAAAGGCAACTTCAAAAAGGCATATGCCAAGGCTTTAGCTTTATCTCTTTTAGTTTCTTTATAATTTTAGGTTAATATGACTAGAACCTAGACAAAGACTTTGATGGTCCCATATGCTCAGAAACTTTGTAAGCGACCTACCTGGTTTTGTACCACTTTCGGACTTTTTCTAAGCCTAGACTTTGATGAGATGGAGTAATGACGTGGACAAAAAGCTCATCCTCACCTTTTCCACGCCACTTACCATTTGCTCTTGGCGGCTACATATGCCCTTTTTTCCAACTTTTTAACCCCCGTTTGCATATAAATCTACTATTCTCAAATAACCTCACAAACGCAAGCTCCCCAGTCTTTCCTTTCTACACCACAAACTCCTCCTTCAGTACTCTTGTTCTATCTTTTTCATGGATAACCAAGAACATGGCATCAAACTATTTGGGACAACGATTAAGTTACATGCTAGTGCTGCTAGACAACCAAAAGATGATCCAAACAAAGGGAATCCTACAGAAGACAAGAGACCGGAAAAGATCATACCATGCCCTAGATGCAAGAGCATGGAGACCAAATTTTGCTATTTCAACAACTACAACGTTAACCAGCCTAGACATTTCTGCAAGGGTTGTCAGAGGTACTGGACAGCGGGTGGAGCTCTTAGAAACGTGCCTATCGGAGCCGGTCGCCGGAAAACGAAGCCTCCATGTCGAGATGGTCGTGGTGACTTCCCGCCAGTCTCCTTGTATGATGTCTCTGGTGGGCTGCATCAACTTGAGCTTGATGATGGACTGGTCCTGCAAGAGTTGCACCTAATGGCTCACGACGGTTTCCGGCATGTATTCCCTTTCAAGCGGCGAAGGAGCGGTTCAGGTGATGAAACTTTTAACTTTTCTTTATTATTTTATTATCCTCACCATCGTATGTACCAGCTCAAGTTTCGTTTAAATAATCTTAATTGTTCTCTGCGTTATACAGACAAGATTAATATTAAACTTCATATCTCAACATTGAAAATGGAAGGCCACCATGTTGAAATGGGCATACTGATTCAATCTAACAAGTTCCGGCAACTTAATTAATAATTTAACCATAACGTGTCTATCGAGGAAGAAGTATATATAGATAAAGGTTATTTTGGTCTATGTGAATTTATTATTCTTTAAAATATTATTTATAAAATACAATTTTCCTATTTAATAATGATGTTATTAAAATTGTAAACTATGATTTGTTTGTTAAAGATCTCTTATACATTATTGTGAATAGTTAATTAGGAATGACAGATGTCTTTAAGCTGCTAAAAGTTTTAATATGTTTATAAAGTCTATCATAACAAAAATTAGTATATGGAGATTGTTCAATAGTCTAATCACATATCCACTTGTACTTTAATTAATTAATTGATACTTATATAGTGCTTCAATTTAGTTACAGCCCTATACAAATCACTCATTTAATTGCTTCACAATATGCATCTGAAGGAATTGTTTCTATATTGCAGAACAATGTCAAGGCCAATGATCGGTAATCACATCTGGCTCTTGGGATATGTATACTAGATACAGCTGACTCTAGAGGTTTTCATATAAATATGAGTAGGTTCTGTTTAACCTCTATAGGAAGCTCAGATCCAATCAGCCCAATCTTCAGAGCTAATTGAAGATGATGTACATTTACTGGTGGATATTTTCCGAGTCAATAACTGCGAATTGGAATGAATTGTGGGATACTTGTAGTGACCACAAATCCTCCTTGGAATTTAAGTTCAATTAGCATCCATAAGTTACACATGTTACATGAAAAATGAAGCTTTATGTTTCTTTAAAGTTTGAATAGATTAAGCCTTTGAGGTCTGCCGACATAGCCCATCAGTCGGGAGCTTACTCTTTCTTTACTACCTCCGAAATTAATCAAAACATATAAAATGAACTCAAGACTCGTACAGTACAATATTGCTTCTTTTTTTTCTTAACTAAGGGGTTGGTTAAAAAAAAAGGATTCATGTAACTTTCTTCGTCAAATTGAAATAACTACTTTATCATTTTAGGCTATTTAACATTGGTATAGAACCCCAAGCCTTCCAAGTTACATGGACACTAGCAGATTTCACCTGTGATCAATTACAATAAACAGAGTTTTGATGATTTATAAGTTCATTATTGTTTGCATGTTGCTTAGATAATTTAGTTAGTAGTAAAATAGGATTAATAACAACTTATCAAGCAAATTCTACGAAAAAATGTTGTGAAAAATTGACTGGATTAGAATAGATTCGCAGCTAAATATGATTGCATGAATAGTTATGATTGCATGATTGCATGCATAGTTACATATTCTGCTTCTGTTATTGATGTAGCCACAACTGACTGTAATTTTGAAACCCAGCTTATTACCCCACTTGCTAATTTAAACACATAACCTGTGGTGAATTTGCCACCATCAAGATCACTTGCATAATCAGAATCAATATATCCACTACTGACAATAAAGTCTGATCCCTCATAACACAATGCAACATCTGAGGTCCTTTTAATGTATCTAAAGACCCCCTTTAAAGCATTCCAATGTTCTCTGTCAAGATTCGTTATGTACCGACTAACTACTTTCATTGCATATGCAATGTCTGTTGATGTATACGACACTCGAGACATCTCCATTGTCTTATCTTCATTGTTATGACTCATGCTAGAGGATAACTTGAAGTTAACTGGAAGTAAGATAGAAATTAGTTTACAATCTTTCATGTTGAAGCGTCACAAGATCTTCTTTAGATAATTTTTCTGAGAAAGCTAAATCTTCCTGTTTCTTTTGTCTTGGTTAATCTGCATCCCTAAAATCTTGTTTACCAGTTCTAGGTCCTTCATTTCAAATTCCTTAGCTAATTGAGCATTTAATTTTATAATACAAACTTTGTTAAGGCCTGCTACCAACATGTCGACTACATATAATAGCAAGATAGTAAAGTCATCTTTACCAAACCTCTTAAAATATACACAAGATTCTGTGTCTAGTTTATTGTGTCCAAAGCTTATAATGAAGGAATCATATCTTCTATACCAACACCTTGGCGCCAACTTTAGACCATACAGAGATTTTTTCTACCTACAAACTAAGTTCTCCTTTCCTGCTTCTTCAAAATATCCTAGTTGAAGCATATAAGTCTCTTCTTCAAGATATCCATGAAGAAAAGTCGTCTTTACATCAACTGCTCTAGATGTAAGTCAAACCTAGCACATATTGTCAGGACTACCGAGACTGTCATAAGTCAAGCCATAGTGGAAAATATTTCATTGAAGTTAATCCCTTCCTTTTGAGCATATCCTTTCACCACTAATCTTTCGCAATACCGCTCTACCTAATAATCACCATTTTACTTAATCTTTATAGACCCATTTATTGCCAATGGCGTTCCTTTTGGTAATGACATAAGTTCCCATGTCTTATTGTTATAAAGAGCTTTAATTTCTTTTTGCATTGCTGTCATCCGTTGAGATGAATCTGAACTATTCATTGCCTCCTGGAGAGTTGATGGGTTAAAAGATAGTATGCAATATTGCCCTCAATAATATAGTATGTATGCCAATCTATTCGCCTTTTTAGGCGATTTGTTCGCAAGTCTCTGTAGTTTCAAACTCTATTAGTTCTTGTACCTCATGCTTTAGTGCTGCTTCAAAAGAATCCTTTTGGGATTCCTTTTCCATATGAACAACAGTAGTCTTTAAATCTTCCTTTGATGTGCTATCATCTTCTCCTTTCTTTTGTAGCCCATCTACAAAGATTATATTCCTGCTAATTATAACATTATAGACAGTGGGATCCTACAAGCAAAACCCCTTCACTTCATCAGCATACCCTAAGAATAAACATTTCCTGGATTTTGGATTCAATTTCAAAGTTTCTTCGGGATTGTACATCACGTACATATGAATTATGAATATATGGAGGTTTGAATAATCAAATGACTTATTAGTCCACATCTCCATCTGTGTCTTCAATTCAGTTGCAATTGATGAGACTTGATTTACCACATAACAAGCGGTACTTATTGCTTCTATTCAGAAAGTCTTGTCTAAACTTGCAGTTGCCAACATAACTCTGGTTCTCTCTAACAGAGTTTTATTCATCCACTTTCCTACTTCATTCTGTTGAGGAGTGTATGCCGTTGTGAACTACCTTTTAATGCCTTCTTGCTTGCAGAATTGATTAAATTCATTGTCAGTGTATTCTTCTTTATTATCTGTCCTCAAACACTTGATCTTCTTTACAAATTCAAGTTCTACCTGCACTTTGTAAACTTTGAAGAATGGAAACACTTTTGCCTTCCTCTTGATTTGATACACTCAACGTCTCCTGGAATAATTGTCAATGAAGAACATAAAGTATTTTGCTCCTCCCAGGGACAGAACTGGTGCTTGCCATACATCAGAGTGAATCAATTTTAGAATTGATTTGCTTTTATAATTTGATGTGTTGAACTTCAACTGATGCTGCTTTCTTATAATACAGTGCTCATAGAAAGGCAGAGATACTTTTGTGAGCCCTGGAAGTAGCTTTTGCTCAACAAGAATCTTCATTCATCGTTTAGACTTAGGTCCAAGTTTCTGATTCCATATTATTGCACTTGCACATCCTGAAACAACTGATGGTTTTACCTCTTGTAAAGTTTCTCCCTATAGCATATACAAATTTGCTGCTATCTTTTCTCCTTTCACAAGTACAAATGCACCTTGAATTATTTTCATGATCTTGTTTTCAATTTTAACTTTGCAACCAAGATCATACAGTTGTCCTAAAGACAACAAGTTATTCTTCAGGCCATCCACATGCTGCACTTATTGGATAGTACGAATTGTACCATCATACAATTTCAACTTGATGGTTCCTACACTGATGATCTTTAAGGCATGATAATTGCAACTGTACATAAATCCTTCTGTGACAGGTTCATAATGACAGAATCATTCCCTCCGAAAGATCACGTGAAAAGTAGCTCCTGAGTCAAAAAGTCATATATCAACAAATCTTTTTTTTTCTTTCATTTGATGTCATTGCCTCACAACATAGGACATTACCATCATTTGAAGTGCCCACCATATTTCCTTGAGGATTGGAATTTATCTTATTCTAATAATCCTTCTTCACGTGAACCTTCTTGCCACAATTGTAGCGTCTTAAATTCTTCTTACTTCTTGACTTTCCCCTATCATGATTGCAGTTCTCACTTTGGTCATGTTCCATTAATCTCCCGCTCATCACTGTCAATGCCTCCATTCATTGTGAAGTTGCTTGTCTATCATCCTTGTTCTTGTGTCGATTTTCTTCTTCAAGAATAGTAGCTGAAAAATCATCAAAGACTAGGTGATCCGCACGAACATTATTCGTTAAATTGATGATGAGTTAATCATACGAATCTGGTAAACTTTGAAGTAGAAGTTCAACATGTTCTTGAGGCTTTATTTTATGACCCAGTGATGTGAGTTGGGAAAATAGAGTATTCAAGGTATTGATGTGCTTTGTCACTAAAGTAGATTCTAACATCCAAAGAGTGTGTACATTTTTCTCTTAAGGAAAATCTTGTTATGGAGTGACTTAGCCTCGTACATCTTAGTGAGATGATCCCAGATCTCCTTTGTTGTCTTCTTCTCCTCTATGCTTGACAACACCCCATCTTCTAATACCAGATGAAGATTTGTGATAACATTCCGATCTATAAGATCAATTGGTAAAGTTGTTCCTTTGTGACCATAAGGCCACAAGTTCAAATCAAGGAAATAGTGTTTTTATAAAATACAAAAGGAAGACTACGTACATTATGACCCTCCCCAGTATCTCGCAAAGCGGGAAGCTTTGTGCCCTGGGTACGTTGACTTCTTCATTCTCATCCATCTCATTTCACTTATACCTATGAATGTTGCCAACCTTTTGCTGATGGTTGCTAAGAATTTATCTTTTCTTAAAACAGTTTTTATCTTCAATTTCCACAATGAGAAATTACTCCCATTGAACTTCTCAATCTCAAATTTTGCCGCTATTACTTCTATCACGAAGAGAACTTAGCTTTTACTATTTTACGTGAATACATATTGCACCAAAAAGAATAATCATAATTTTCTAACCATAGCTCTAATACCACTTGTTATGAAAAATTGACCGAATTAGAGTATGCTCGCAACTAAATAGGATTGAATGAATAGTAATAAAGAATTGATACACAGATTTTACGTGAAAAGGTCTCAAATAAATTAGGGTAAAAATCACTAACAACTATGGACAATTTGTCTACAGCTGCCTCCCAGACGGTTTTATAGCTTTGGACAGATTGTCCATAGCTATTGTCTTTCTTGCA
>JAOTAY010000002.1:35167146-35181704 GCA_025629805.1 Erythroxylum baracoense | reverse complement strand
GACAATTTGTCTACAGCTGCCTCCCAGACGGTTTTATAGCTTTGGACAGATTGTCCATAGCTATTGTCTTTCTTGCAAGTGGACAATCCACTTGCAGCAAGTCGGCAACCAAAAAAAAGGGTTCTCTGGACAAAGAGTTAGCTAGTTTGTTTTCAGTGTTGTCATACATATCGAAGTAGAAACCTCTAATTAGAAGGAAAAAAAGAAGCGAACTAAGCATTTCTTTAGTGTTAAAAATCAAGATCAAACACTGTTACGTGGGGAAAAGGTTTTTTTTTTCATTAAATCTTTTTTCTCTTTTCAAAGACATTATATTAGCGTTCATGAACCCTATTTTGCACATTTTCCTTTCCTTATAACGCTTTTAATGGCCTTCATGATCATGATAATTTTGTTCACATTCGTATAACAAATTATCTTGTAACGATTTTGGAGGAAGAGCAGTTGAACGTGTTTTAAAATTAATTGACTCATTTACAAGAAAAAGTTGAAAATTTGTTCTAAAATTTAAAGTTGATAAGCAGAACCATCCATTTTTTATAAAAAGAAAAAAGTCTTGAAAGTACAAAATATTCTAATGGAAGGTTTGGCACCATTATTGCTTTATGCTTTGAGATCAAAAGGAGAGTATAATGCTGTTACTTTTATCTTGCTTTTCTTGCCTAAACAACAAGAATAGATATGACTGCAACTGCGAAAAGAGGAAAGAGGTCGCACATTTACGTTATAAATCAAGAGGTTAGATGCTCATAATCTTTGGAACGTGGAATATTTACCAAAATACTTTGTTGTTTGATTGATTGGTGGAAAGTGCCAATCTTTTAGTAGCATAAATCACTTCATGCCCTTTTTATTTTCTTTCAGAACAAAGAATCGTGCGTTTCTTTGTTCCGAAAAGATTTCTTTTCCGTAATCGTTAATGGCAGCACTACAAGGTAAAGGGAAACTAAGCGGAGCCAAAAGTAAGGCAGATACACCACCAAAAATAGAATCTTTAAGCCTTAATCCTCCTTTCACCCCTCTCTTTTAAGTTTGATCTCAAAATCATTTCTTTAACCTCCGTTGCAGGTGATGCATGCGGTAACAGAGCGAACCGCTGTTGCTGTGTTACATTTGTTATGGTGATGATTCGCAGTTTAAAATACTGGATAGATTACACTTGCCGCTTATGAGTTGGGAACAAGCCCACCTGCACGGAGTTTTAATTAATTTGTGCTGATAGTTATATGACGACTGGCTAATTTAAATTTAACGTTTACATCTGATTATAGCTTCCAACGCCTTCGATGAGTTCTCAAACTTGGAAAAGCTTTTAACTTTTCAACCTTTCCTGAGGTGTTTGCATTAGACTACTTCTTCCACAAGTCATCGACTTTGGATAGCTTCCCTTCATCTATTATTTTGAAAAGGGGCAAAGCCTGTAGGCATATTAAACAGCACAAGCATCTTTAGGTACATGCAAAATGCTCTTGGTCAATGATGGGCTTAGTGCGTGAAGAAAAAGGGGTCAAACAAAAAGTGGCAGTAGGTTTTACGAGGGCCAGCTTTTTGAGGAAAGGGAAAAGAACCAAATTACAAGCATAAACGCAGGGCAACTCCCGTTATATCTTCAAGCAGAATGCTTAGACATCCTGAGGGGGGTAAACGGAGAACAGTGACTTCAATACCAAAAGAGGGGCATAATTTCACAATTTTTCTTCTTTTTGTCTCCATTATTACCAACCCCTTTCTAAAGTAATCAACTTTTAATCGTTTTCACGTTGGAAAATAAATCAACGTAGTCAATAAATAAGGTTTTCGATTTGTGAGGGTTGAGAAGGGTCATTATGTAACAAACACTTAATTTCAAAAGGGTACACAGTCACGAGCTTAGCAAAGTAGGACCGTAAGATTTATTGGTTCTAGGATTCAGCAGAAAGAGCCTTGCCTTGATCAAATAATCGTAGAAGAGAAGAAACACAAGAAAAAAAGAAAGAAAGAAAGAGGGAGGATGGCAACGATGAAAAAAAAAAAGACGTCGTTCAAGCATTTGAATAGCTTGTTAATGGAGTTATGAATAGTAAAACAGATTTTTTTTTGGTATTATCTCCGTTTATATAAGCTCACGGTAGATTTTGGGCCTAAAGTTAAAGGTTCATGTTATACCTGACATATAACTTAGCCGAAAAAGTGAATATGGAGATCAATTCTATGCAAATAAGAGGACAATGTGTTCATGTAGTGGCCTGAATTCTCGGACATATGGGTAAGATAATAGTTTTCCAGTTCTAAATTCTGATGATTTAGAAAAACTGCTATTGTCTAAGGATCCCATGAGCAACAGTCTCTTAAAAAACAATATTCACTCATGACAGCTTTGCGTAAATTAAATTAAACGTAGAAATCTTTGATCTAGTTATTGCACATTTTCATGATAGTTTTTGAAAACCATGGAATTCAACATGGAGGAAGTAGCAGAATTGTGAGGGTGTCGAAACCTCGTATACAAGAGTCAGGTGTTAAATTCTCACAATGATGTCACGAAAATACCAACTGAACGGCCGGAATATTTATTCAGTTACTACTGCGTAGTGGAAGTGATGTGATATCAATTGTTAACCAAGCCAGTTGCAGAGAACCCAAGTTCTCTGAGCACTTCTTTGCACTCTGGTTTAGCTTCCTTTGTCATGAAACCAAGAGGGTTGGCTTGGCGCACCCCAGAAATGATGCCGTTATTGGATGTGACGCTGATTCTTGCAGCTTTCTTAAGGTAATCGTCATTGCTTACCTCACTGCAGTTAGGGTCGCCAGATTTTACAGGTATAATCTCGCATAGATCATCCTCGTGGTCTCCGTCAACCTCGATTATGTAGGTTCCTGACTCGTTGGTCTCTGCTTCCTCGCTGAACGTTAAGCTGCCGCCTTCCATCTCTTTGCATTCCAAGCGCACCTTTGCACCTGCAATGACATGAAAGTTGCTATGATATTCAAAGTGGTAGGTTTTCAATATATTGATGATGCTTTCAAGAAATTTACGTACCTTTCATGAATTGACTGATTCGGGTAATGAACTGGGTACGGCAATTGTCACAGTAGACCTTGCCTTCAACCATGAAACGATCAGTATGTCCATAGGTGGAGCTAAAAAGGGAGAGAAAGCAGAGAACCGAGACCAGAAAGGTTATCTTTTTTGCAAGCTTTGCCATTTCTTCTTGAGCTTCTGATTGTTCCTTTTGCAATTTTACCAGAGAAGGTTAATAACTCAGTGAAGGAGGAATGGTGGTCTTGAATCATGCAGTGAGTGGTGTTGCCTATTATAAAGGTACTGGTTGGTTAGTTCTGTTCTTCAGTAGTTTGGTTTAAGGGTTGTTATGTGGTCCTGTCCAATACATGTGGTTCTAAGAGTTGCTTTGACCCGCTATTTGCTCACCATCTTTCATCGCGAAGAGTTCCAAAGCAGGAAGAACGGGAAGAGGCATAAAAATAGGTAATCATAGAACCACCTCTTCACAAAAGGAGGCATATGATATGGTAATGCAACATGGTTGTCTTAATGCAGCTATCTACGTTCACCTTGGTGGTATTTCGTTGCCCATTTTCACTCCATTATAGAACATAAATATTGACAAAATTAGCAAAATACAAGAGGTTTTATTTCATCCTTGGCCAATTATTTGTAAGATTTGAGCTTAGATAAACTTCCCACTTGCCATAATGGAAAATCAAGAAGTTGGTTTTTCATGTTTTGTATTTTCTGGCAACTACAGAAGCTGGCTTTAGACAATTGCTAATGTTTATGGTTTGTCTTATCAGAACTTAGATGCCTACAGTTACAAATTACAAAAAGGGAACAATCGACACGGCCTCAGCTTCAAACGGGATTTGGGGTCCAGGAATCAGTCCCTGTTCAAAGTTTGATCAAATAGCTGACATTCATTTGTAACCGAGAATACGTGACACTTCAAGATGAACTTGTTAAAAGAATGCCATGGATCAACCATGCCTACGAACTAGGGGCATTCTGTTCTAGCTTTGATATTATTTTTATATCCTTGGCCTACATCTCTTTAATGAAGTTTCTCACCTAAGTTCTCGTCGTTTTATTCAATTATTCATGGAAATTGGCAAGCCATATAACGAAGCGAGAACATGGAGGAATTTATTTGTCATTCTGGGAATGAGCAATTATCATACAACAATTTTGTAGTAGCAGAGCACTTGCTTATGGCAACTAAAGCTACAAGCTAGCAACAATGTATGAGCAAGACTCCTGCTGCTTTAGACTGTCTGCAACATGAGCAATAACTCCAGCACCAGCGTTGTGAAACCGTTCATTTTTCACCTGAAATGAAGAATACAGCATGTAATAATAAATAAGAAACTATATAGATATTGGAGACAAATTGAGCCACACATGAATATTGTTATGAGCAAAGAAGGGCCAGAACGCCGAGTGGAAGCTGACGTCAACTTTTCTCCATCCTAATTGCTGCAAACCGCGTATCATTTCCTCTGTTAACAAAAGGAATCCAGTTATTACCTTTTCCATAGGACGTAATCAGAAATCTCAATGTCGTAAATGACCACACATCACACCTTCCATTATTTCATGATACTGCACTGTGTTTTGTGCATTGGGTTCATTTTGCGCTGCCTCCTTTGCCTTTGCAGCTTTTGGAGGAAAATGGGGACCCTCAGAGGAGACTGGCGGACAATACTCAACATCTACAACATGCTGGTAACCATCCAGGGACTTCTGGGGAGGCTGTCAGTTGAGAAAAAGTAAATATAATTTAGTATCTGAGACGAGTAGGCGTAAATATTCGTACTTAACTTTGTTCTGTAACCGCTGTTTCTAGCTTTCATAACCATAAGAGCAGTTAGATGAAGAAAAAGGCTGAAATAGTGTATAAGATGATATTCTGCAAACTAACTTCACTTAATAGTCCAACAAGAATCCACAAACCTAAGTTTCAAACAATCAATATTAGCATTTTTTTTTTTACGCCCAATGATCTTTCAGAATTCTAAATAACAGTCTAGTTAAACTATTGACTAGTATTCCGGTTCATGAACCAAATACTGCTTTCCTTTATGGACGCAGCCATCAAACGATTAATAGCAAGAACTAGAGTCAAAGAGAGTTACAGTATCATTTGTTACAGTATCATTTTCACCTTCACAAGTTCCTTCTCCCTCCTTATGGATGAAGTGCGCCAACCAACCATATCTAGTTTGTGTCAAGGGAGCTTGACTGCATAAAGACATCATTTACGGACATGGTTTATGTACAGTAGCATAAAATCATCACAAAGATAGTTGGATACGATCATAAGAAACATTTGCATAAACAATGCGACATCTGAATGCACCGAGGGCAGATCTGCAAGTTAGTACAGAAACAGAGATAAGAAGACAGGTGATCAGCAAATACTGACTGCTTCAGAGAATAGTATGTGCTCCAATTATTTAGAACTGCAGCCTACTTACATGAATTGCCCATCTTCACAATCTGAAGCCATTCTAAGAAGAAGAGGTGGTTTGTTTGGTTGACCATCCGTGAGGAACAATTGACTGCCAGTTTGGCCCACAAGAAAAGGAGCTAATGGTGCAGCAATTTTCTCCAGAAAGGATATGCCCAAGAGAAATGGAAGCTGAGATAGATCATAATTACTCATTAGCAGAAATCTAAGACGGTTATGAAATTTGACTATAGTTAATCACTATAAACAATGATATGATAACAGCAGATGAAGTATTTATCTGAGAGGATAATAATGATGATCCTGTTGATGCAGAAGAGATTATCTGCAGATTTAATAGTATAGAATGGAATGACAAGCAACAAATGTAGCTTCTACATTATTTGACAGAAATGGCTATAAAAGGGTTTCTCTTATTCGTATTAACAGCTAAATTCCAACCTGAACTCATCCCATGCACCAATTATTACTTACCACATCCAGAAGTTTTCTCATAAACACATTTAGTTTAGAAATCTGAAAGAGGCTAATACACGAGTTTCAAAGTTGTCTTTTTCTTTTCCATTTTAGAGCTCTTTATTATCCCAACTTTGTCCACCTAAGGCATTTAGTAATTTTATCACAATGTCCCAAGTTTATTTAGATCAGAATTCGGAAGTCACAAAACTACAAAATGGTGAAAATTTTTCATTTATTTTACTATGCAATGCATAAATGAATAATCCCAATCCTAAGAGCCAGTGCAAAAGAATATGAGAATACTTTACAATTCAAAAGAAAAAAGAGCGATGAAAAATATAACTTTTCAAATAAAAAATGGGAACCTCATTGGAGGCCAATAAGCACCAGACTGAACCATTACTACAAGCTACAAAGATACATACGAGGGAATACCCTTCACAACAAACCTGCTTTCTTCCTCTAACTCCAAGATGTGGGGTTGCCAAAGTAATAAAATTGATTGGCTCCAACCCAGCAATTGTACCTCGTCTTAAAGAATCAGCAGGATGTGAATCTAGCCTTTCTGAATCAGTATGATCACCAGATTGACCAGAACTTGAGGCATATTTTGAATAAAGAACAGCAATGGCATATCTTGCAAACAAGCCACCAAGAGAATGGGCTAAAAAGGAAATCTTCTTCAAGTTCCCTGCCTTCTGTACGATTTGCATTACCTGTTTACATATATGAGAAGATTAATAGGTAGGAACGTCATTGATCATACAACGACCCTCTCTTCATAACCCACTCGCCATATCAGATGATCTAAGAGAAATCTGCACGCATATGTTCAAAGAGGTTTCAAGACTCACTTCTTCTGCTAGTCGCTTTCCAGCTTCATCAATCCCAGAGAAGGTTTTAATGTAGCTATTGGATGAACTTGCTGTCAAAAGCCAACTGTTGTAAGCCCCTTACTCTAAATAATATGTTAAAAACTTGAGAGTCAGTTTTGATTTTAGGGAAAATTTGTAGTTGAAAAGATACAGAAGCAGTTCAGAATGGTTCCATCCTTGCCCTTTCTTTCCATAGAATTTGTTATTAATCAAAAAAGACCATTGATTTGTCCCGAGTGATCTCTTTGCTGTTCCATCATTTGTATCTAATTTTTATCAATCAGTAGCCCCAATTTTCTTGCACATGGAAGATAAGGCAATTCCCCTAATCTGTGTGATGTTTACTTTTTAATTATGGTCACATCGACAGAGCAAAACTAAATAACAGAACAAATTTAAACCTTTAAACTTTGCAAACCTAAAATTTACCACTAAGAATTGCATACAATAAGTATGTTAATTGGTGAATGACCAAAACATACCATATATTAGAAAGTTTCTCCCAAGACGCTTTTTCAACTCTGCTTGCACATATATCCAGTCACTTGGGCTGCATTTGAGGAACATGGTCAAATTAAACACAATTTGGACTACAACCTCAAAGGTAAAAAGCACCAGAAACAGGCCTTTCTTAATCAATAGATCACTCCCATGGTCATAAAACTACTGATTTGTTGCTTGAATTTTTCTCAAGCCATATATGATCTTTAATGCACCCAGGAATGTTAGTGTAGCTGGAAGTGCAAACTTGTTGCATAGTATATCAAAATGTTAAACATTTTAAGTAGTAAAACTGCACAGCGCATTCAATCAGTTGAAATTGTCATTTAAAAAAGGGTTGTAAGCAATCAGTAGATGACTATCATGAGGAAATATCTAGAACCAAATGAGACTTAGATGCTTGTGGTGCATCTGGATACAAACAATACAAATTTATGGATAATTTAATTTCAGTTCATTTTGGTATCTATCAGCTGTACCATGCTTCAATAACCATCTTTACTCAGAAGCCCAATACAAAGTCAATAGGTGTTCAACTCGTAGGAGTACAAGGAAAGAATGAAACGAGGAAAGTGCACCAGCAATTCATGCATACATATTCTAGGACAAACAAAATCATGAACACAGACACATCCAACTGACCAGAAGAATTAGCTTCTGCCATTGTCAAGTGAGAACAAATGTCTTGTACTGATTTTCCCTTCAGTCTCAACTATATTTTTTCATTTAATGCAACGAAAGGGAGAAATAGAAGGGGAATTTGCGTATAATACAAATACTTATACCTAGCCAAGATGCCATGAACAAGAACAAGAAGATGATCAGGTTCATCTTTGCCATTCTTAGATCTGCTAGATAACACAAGATTCCCTCGAGTAGCTGCGTTCATAGCTTGAGCTCCAAGGTCTTGATGTTTCCAAATACTATTAGAACCTGCAATACATAATCATATGTCCAAACATGCAGTTAAGGATGTATGCACAGGTGTGTCTACACTTCAAAAAAATTTCCAAAGCATATTTATTGCTTAAATCAATCAATGTTTGTAAAGAACTCATAAACAATGCAAATGAGGAAAGAATCAAATTTATTGAATGTATTGATTACGATCAATGGCCAAGGTGTGTAGATCAGGTCATGATAACAAAAATTTTTAAAAGCATAGTGACATGGATAGGGTCACAAGGAGGACATTTTAACAGTCAAGTTTAACAATAATATGGTAAAGCTTGCATAGCATGAACACTACTTGTGTCAGCTGCCTAACAGAATAAAAAATCTCAATGAATTCAGGAACTCCAAAGGGATAAACACGTTAATTGACATCCAACATGCGTTTAAGAGGTTAGGGTGAGATTGGTCTGCCACTAAAGTGCAACAGCCCAATACCATTTAAAGATGTGTCACGCAAGTTTTGTGTTCATCAGAGGACACCGTCAAATCCAAATTCAAAGAGCATGAGGATAAAATCCCACTTCTGTCAAATGATAAACAAGCTTCAGAACTAAGCTAGCTTACTTCAGACAAACCAAATCTCCATTCAAACTAATACATTTCATCTTGCCTCCAAATGCTAAAATCCTTAAGGCAACTTTACAATTTCAATACTCCAAAAATCCTTACATTTCCTTTCACCAACAAGACACTTCCGATTACAAATCTCTACCTCTTAAGAGGACCGCAAACTGAAAACATTCGTTCACTACCTTCACGTTAGGAATCTCAAACCAATGATTCACAACATGTCACTGCACTGTAATCAAAATTTCTAAAGAAACCCAAAAATACCCGTAACTCAAGGGGTAAAAATCCAATTTCAGACAAATCATAAACCTTCTCAACAAAAGAGAGTGACAGAGAGAGAAAGAGAGAGAGAGAGATCAGCAAGGGAAGGTATGAGAATTACCGGAACAGGAACAGGAACAGGAAGATGATGACGAAGGATGCAAAGTGGAATTTAACAAAGCTCCATTCCATGCATTATTGTTGTTATTAACGTTATTGCTAAATCTCCCAGGATACCCACATCCAGGTTGTAACAAGGAAGCCGTTGCCATGTCTATATGTATATATGGATATATAGGTATGGGCATAAACTTACATCACATATTTACCCATTCCATACAGACCAAAAAGGATATGCGTAAAGAGAGAGACAGAGAGAAGATAGCGGAGCTTAGACTTAGAGACAAAGTTCCTGTTTCTCGAAGCTTTCAATACCATCGTTCGTGCCCATGTCAATCGATTTTTTGTTATCCTGATCATGACCATGACAATGACCATGACGATGATAATGATGCTGATAGTGATCTCATTATAAAGAAGCTAAATTTTAGGATTATATATTGCGCTTTTGAATAATTTAAACTGTTATAAGACTTGAAAATTAAAATAAAAAATATAAAAACTTGGATTAATCTGTTATCGTGTCTCTCTCCCGGAAGCATGCGGCATCGGTATTAACATTCAACCAACCCTCCTTTGGTTAGTTCCACCTAGTTATGTTATTAACTTTGGTTGCACCTGTTTCGTACCTGTAGTCCACTGAAATTGGAGGACTACATTCTCGGCTCGTTGCCCGTGCTCTTTCCATACTATTCCGCTTATGTTTCTCCAAACTCCCCGACAAATCATCGTCACAAGTAGAAGTTGAAAGCTGAATAGAACCGATCATATAATATGTCTAGGTGTGTTAAGTTTGTGAATATCAAAAAGTCTAGGAATAGTTATTTGATTACTTCTATATACGTATAATTTTTTTAGAAAATACTTATATTTCCTTCTTCTATATCCAACAAATGGGTATCATAGCTTTAACAAATTGGTAAAATGATTCACTTCCAATCCCAAAAGCTCAAAAAAGATAAGTTTGATACTTGGTGCATTCATATGAAGGTACGACTTGTGCATAGGATATTGTAGAAAATTATTATAAGATTTTTGAAAACATAATTACTCACAAGCAAGCCTAAAAATATTTTCTATAGATCATAAGAAGAAACATCAAAAGGTCATGTCTTTTATTCACCAAGCATAGGATAGGGCCACCTTTGAGAAAGTTTCTAGTACTACTACAAAGAAAAATTATGAGGCATGCTTCAAATAGCCTAAGAAAATGAGGGGAGGCAAAAAAAAAAATCTACAAAGTGAATTTGGCGTTATTCAAATGAAAGAATTTGAAATGGTATCGAATTATTTTACAAAATTCATGGTTATCGTGAACCAAATAAGAAATATTGATGAGGAAGTAACTAATTTAAAGCTGATTTAAAAAAAAAATCTTTAGATAAGTTAGTAAGAAATTTGATTATGTGTTGATTGTTATTAAGAATCAAAGGACTTAGAAGACATGATGATTGAAGAATTAAGTGGATCTTTGAAAGCTCATAAAGAGAAGTTTAATAAGGAAGAAAGAGCCCATATAGCATATTTTACAATCAAAGCTCATTTTGAAAGGTAAGGAGGAAAAAGGAAATGCAAACTACTAATAAGTTATTAATTACTTTATGTTTTTAGCATGATCTTAAGATCATTTAACTAATTATGTTTTGATGATTTATTTAAGACTTGGTATCAATTTTAATTTGTACATTTATAGGCCTTATTTTAGCTCTCCAATAAAGAAGTAAATTTGGCCTAGTTAGAATCAAGTTAGAGAAAATTTGAAGTAATTTAAAGATAACACGGATTGAATATGGCTCTATATTTTCTAACATGGTACTTACACGATACTGTGTTCACCCCCATATAGCTTATTACTGTATTATACTTCTTTGATAACTTAACACCTCCATCAACATTCATCAAGAACATTAAGACTCGAGATCCATGAGAACTCATTCTTTTCTGTTTTTGTTTGTTTATTATTGGTTCTCTTTACTTTTTTTCATAAACTAAATTAGGTTATAGATATAAGTGGATGACCTTTGCAAATGTCGTATTGAATTAATTTCTTTAATTAATTCAAAATTTTAGTTTTCTTGAGAATTATTTATGTTTTTTAATCATATTAAATGGGACTAGCAAACATAGTAAATTCAATATCGAGTTTTATATATAAGGGTTGAGAAATCATATATATAATTAGATCAAAGTATAAATAGTGAGAGTTGCATGGAACTTAAAAATAGGGCGAAATAAATCTCCTAAGTTAGGGTTAAACCTATCATGGGAATTCACAAAACAAATTAAAGCATTCTTAGATGTTTTGAGTAGAAAGATGATTTAGTTAATCAATTTAAGGAAAGGGGATATATGTCTTAACAAATAATATAGTTAAAACCTTAAAATTTCTATTGATTCAAGTAACTAGGTTTAAATATTAAATCAGGACAAATTTGATCACAAGAAAGGCCCAGGGAGGAATCTTCACTTAGATTTTATTTATTTACTAGTTGTTTATTCTTATTTATTGCCTTGATTTGTTGTTTCTTATTTTTATTTTATTTTAGTTAATCTTTTCCTTCACTAAATCATTCATTTTATAAGATTAGATAATAGAAAGATGGTTAATACCGATGGTTATAATCTTTACGATAATAACACTCGTACTCACTTAAGCCATACTAGAAGATCAATAGGTGCACTTACCTAGGTGATTTCTTTTAGTATTGTTTTAATGTTTCACATATATTACATCAAGGTTTTAATGTTGTTGTCAAGGACTAGGACATTAGAAAAATTTTATTTTTATTAATTTAATTATTTTCTTTTCTTTTTACATTATTTATTTATATAAATCTAGGTATTTTTGTATTTTTGTATTTTATTGCTTTCTTAATCTTATGATTATTAGCTAAATTTTAGGATTTTGGTATTTGATACTATAATTACTAAACACAATGGCATTATGGGTGGAATAATGTACTATGGGAGATTATGTTATGTTGTCGCTTATAGCAATATTGGAAGCTTAAACAAAAGCATGATAATATGTATTTAATAGCTTAACAGACACTAGTAATGTGTTATGATAATTATAGAGGGGGACACCTAAACCTTGAAAATCGGTGCCTTATAACATGTAGCAACTAACTAAATAAGTTAATTTTATGAGCATATAGCCTCAAAATAATAACTGTAGTACCATTTATAACTCGGGTGGAGAGACTATTCTAACTTTTTATGGAACAATCAAGCTCTACCTAGATACCTTCAACAACAATATCAAGAAAGAAAGCCAAGTCTTGATGAGCTTATGACAAGCTTTATTACTACAACTAAGGCTTGTTTCTAAAGTACTAAAACATCACCTTAGAATTAAAAGACATTTACTCCAAAATTAAAAAGCCTCCATCCACAACTTGGATATTTAGATTAGATATAACTCATTAAGCTTGTCTATGAAAGGTAGTAAGGTGCTTTGCTTAGCTACACTAAGCTAAATTTGAACGAGCAAATGAATGTAGTAACTTTAAAAAGTGTAAGGGAGCGCTATAAGTTGAAGAAACAAAGATAGAAGAGACAAAGAAAATTGTTGTACAAGAAGAGAATGATGACAAGAACGAGAAAGAGAAGGAAAAAAAAAAGGATGAGGAGTCAATGAAGGAAGTGGTTAAAGACTATAAACCAAAGATTTAATACCTGAGTAAGTTTGAAACAGGAAAAAAGGGAGGATAAATTTGGTATGTTTCTGGAGCTTCTTAAACAATTATATGTTAACATAGCATTTATTGAAACTCTTTTGAAAATGCAAAAGTATACCAATTACTTAAGGAATCTCCTTTCTAACAAAAAGAAACTTAAGGAGTTATTAGTAGTTAATTGAAATGAAGAGTGATCATATATCTTATAAAGAGAAGAAGGGAAGATGGACAATCCATTTCTAATAACATGCGATGAAGCTAATGAGCTTTAATTCTAAGAGTGGAAGCAATCCTTTGATTGTGAATATAAGATGATTGAATGGTTTAAATAAGAAAATTAGCTTAAAAACTCATAAAGAAGTTCTTGTTAAGAGACAATCTAATATTTAGGTATTTTTATTTGAATTTAATAATTTTTAGGATCTTTAATAATGATTTTAATTTGTTTTTATAGCTTTAAAATAATGGCTTTAAGTTTATTTTGATGTTCTTTCAAGATTGGATCTACTTGAGAAGAGATTTGGCAATACCCCCATACACCTAAAGTAGAGATCATATTTCACTGACCTTGGATAGATATTAATGGCATTAGACAAGGTTGACAAATTTTTTGTTATCATATGAGTACCAATATCTTTACCGCTTTTTTTTAATCGTTTTCTATGTTCATTATTCTTTCATACTTGGTATATTAAGGACAATGTACGGGGGGAGGGAAATAAATATTATGTTTATTAATTTTATCACAATTAGCTTAAAAGAAAAATTATGAGAAATTTTTTAAAATTGATCAAGATGATTTATCATGAGTTTAGATATTGTTGTGATTTGATTTGTTTAGGCAATTAGTTAAGCTTGAATGATTAAATTAATTTCAAATTGCTTTGTTAATTTTGAGAATAGATACTGGATTTTGTACTATGATACTTTTGTATAAATTATACGTACAATTAAGTTAGATATGAATTATCCCCCTAAAAGAGAAAATATTGTAAAAATTTGGGCATGAAATAAATTCAAACTAAGTAAGAAAATTGAAGAATGGCGCTAATAACTATTTGAAATAGTGACCTAATTGAGTAATCAGGAGTATTTATGACAAATTGTTTACTTTTGAGTTAAAAGTTTATGTGACCTTTCAAATAAACTTCTAAACACTCTTATATTAATTATAAAGTTAATGTTTTACTTTTCACTCAATAAGGGTTAAGAAAATATTTAAAAATTGAAGCATCACTCTCATATCTGTTTATTTTATGTTTTGAGTTAAATTATATGGATTAAGTTAACATTTGACGGATTGCAAAGAAAATTGAATTGATTTATGAATTAATACAAATAGCTAAATGCCTAAAAATTTGATGAACTTTATAATTGGATAAATAGTAGAAAATCTTGATTGATGTGTTAAATTCTTTCCCAGTTGTTATCTATTTAAGTTATGAGTAATGAAATTGATTTACTTGAAGAAAAGCAAATGGGAATTAATAAGTGCTATGTACTTTATATTTTTAGCACAATATTAACAACATTTAACTTGTATTTTGATGATTTCTATAAGAATTGGTTCTTAATTTATTTATATTTTATTTATAGGCCTTATTTTAGCTCTTTAATGAAGAAGAAGTGAATTTGGGCAAGCTGGAAATTGGAGAAGTTTTAAAGTAATTTTAGAG
>JAOTAY010000002.1:35118467-35137538 GCA_025629805.1 Erythroxylum baracoense | reverse complement strand
CTGGTAGTTGAATTGTCATGAAATGATGTTACCTTAGAGGGAGTGAATTTGGGACAACTTAGAGTGAAAGTAAGGATTGGATAGATGTAGAGACCTAGGGAAGGCTATTGAGTGAATCTTTCCTGAAGGGTGTTATTATGGCTAATCGTGCATATTCACCGCTGTGCAATTATTCCAAGAGACGCTTGGGTCTAATATGGGAACTTCACCGCAGCGAAGTCAAGAGTTCATCACGAAAAAGTCAAGAGTTCACCATAGAGAACTTTTCCTGAAGGGTTTTAATAGAAGGGCTCGTCCATTCACCACGAGAACTTCTAAGCGAGGAACCAACATTTAGGGTCATGACTCAAGAGTTGGACTCTAAAAACGAGGCCTACATATTATGGTATCAAAGCATGAAAATGAATCAATAATGGTTAAGGTGTTTTTATTAGTTTAGGCTCACGTTTAATGATATTCTGGATAGTTGGTCTCCAAAAACGGGGTCCAACAGTTGTGATATCATAGTGCTAGAATTAGGACCTTATTTTCAAGGTACATGCTAAGTTACACGCATTCAAGGGCGATTGTTAAGAGTTTGAGTTGATAGAATTAGTGAGAAAATGATGATACTCTTTTATGATATGAGAAAACGAAAGTTGAAGATAACGATTCAATGCAATTATATTAGGGGATGTATTATTGAATATGACACCAATATTGTACTGTGGTGATATTTTTCGAAAGTGACATAGATCCGAATGTATTGTCATGGCTTGCTTAAGGAATATAGGGATATAAATATAAATGATGAGATTAGAGTGTACGAGAAAATTGCAAAGAAAACATACCCTTGTTATGATCTTAAGAAGAGGAAATTGGAACCAAAGTAGTTGTTCGACTAATGTGACAAGGGTTATGATCCACAGTAAGAAGATATTTGTGGAATTAAGAATAGAATTTCATAATGATTATGCATCAATAATTCTGAATCAATTGAGGGTATACATACGGAAGATGAAAAAGTGACAATAGGAAAATGAGATAGAAATGATGAAAGAGTAAAGAGAGAAATATTGTCTAGGATCAATGGAGATCAAAGTATCATTTGTGCAAGATATAAATTGGTGATTTTTAGGAATAAATATGTGAACAGAATGGTATGGCTTTGATAATGCAGACCTAAGCATATGCGACAATAATTATGTTTATCACGTCATTGAGTTTTGGTGAATAAAACATTATGACCTTGTAAAAACGATAAAAATTTGGTCTTCCTGAGGTACTAAGCATGGCTGATAATGCGATGATGATAACGATTGATTGATAAAGATTGCATGAAAAATATAGATGATAGTAGCAAGAAATCCTCTTTTGAAGAAGAATTTCATTGAATTAGGTTAAGCAGATCAAATAGTTTGTATTAAGAATGATCAATGAAAGAACAAGTCAGAAATGAATATGACATGCTTTGAAAGTGAGTATTGGAGTCCTATCCCTAGCGGAGACTCAAGCATAAAATGTAGAATATGCCACTGAAAAAGCATGCATTTTGTGTGATGCAAAGTATCCAACTATATGAGTGGATTCTTGAATTTGAGGAAACTCTAATTGCTAATATGAGGAGTTTATAGGTCCTTGTTATATTATGTGTAAATATGTTTGGGGGATACAAATTTGATCGGATGAATGTGTTACACACACAGGAAGTTAAGATTGAGAATAAATTGAAATGTATAGAGAAACTAGTATGAATGAGAAAACATTAGAATAATTCAATGTGAAATATGAGGAAATTTAAAGAATGGAGAAAATCATTTAAGAAAGATAAATGAATTAGGTGGATCCACATTAAAGAGATGGAATACAGTGAGATAAACATAAGAGTTAAATGTACTGATGTTAAAGAGAAGTGAACTATAAGGCAAAAGATTAAATGTTTTTGAGAGTATCACCTTCCTAAGGTGTGCTTACATTGAGCACAAGGGGTGCTCAGGCTAGGATAAAGAATCAACTAAGCCTAAATTATATTGTTCCATATGAAGTTACTAAGAACTGGACCATTGACTTATGAATTAGTATTATCAACAAAGATATGTTATTGTGACTATGTTAAGAAATATTGATATGATATGATATTGGTGTTATCGAGACAGGAAGTGAAAAAAAATGGTGAGTGATCTAAAGCATAATGAGGAACTGAACTAGTTAAGAAAGTGAATGAACAAATAAGGGATTGAAAGACCGAGTGAGTCTATTGAGTATGGTCATTTTAAAGAAATTATTCGAGGGATGTTGTTAAATGGGAAACGGAGGAGCATCCTACCTTCTTGATCAGTCAGATAAGAATTTCGAGGACGAAATTCTTTTAAGAGGGGGAGAAAATGTTGGCCCCTAAATATTTATTTATTTATTAAGACTAATTTAAATGAATTATGAGGTGTCGATAGATTAATTTTTGGAGTTAATTTGTTATGACAAGGTTAGTAGGATTTTATGAAATGTGTAAATTGATGGAATTAAAGTATTATTGTTTTAAGATTGTATAAAGACATTTTTGGCAAGACATTTAAGGTTAAAAGGCTTAAATGAAGGGCAAAGTGGACCTTTCACATCCACTAAGAGAATAAATTAGAAGAAGAAGAATTATAAAATGAAGAGAGAAAGAAGAAAGTATCATGGAAGGAGAGGAAGAGAAAAGAAAAGCTAGGGTTTGTGAAGATCTTGAAGATTTTGAAGCTTCAACAAGTAAGTATAAGCGTAAACCTTTCTTGATTGTCAAATGAAGCATATTTAGTGATAATTAGAGGTGAAAATGAAGTTGAATATGTGTAGGAAGTTGTTGATGAATGGTATATGAAAATGTTCTGATCTTTTTAGTCGATGAAGAAGTATAGCTTATGAATTGGTTTGTGAATGATATTGGGTTGAAATGAAGCTGAAAATGAAGTAGAAGAGGTGGTTTGGGTTTAAGATGGGATATATGTGAAAGGTGGGAAGTTAAAATCTGGAAAATGAGACATGTTTTGCGTATGCTTCGGTCAAGTTCACCGCGGCCAACTCTCTTTGGTTTGCCCGCGGTCAACTTGCAAGATTTCATGGGAACTTTTCTGGGTTGTCGCGGCGAAGTTTCCAGTACAGAGCATGCATAGGTATTTTGAGCAAAACGTTTGGTGTAGTTATCCAAATGGACTAATTTTTGATTTGTTGTAAACCAGAGACATAGGGATACAAATTGAATGCAGGAATCAAGTCTAAATTCAGTCTCTAAACATTTAAATTTGGGGATGGAACTTGTAAACTAGAGACATGGGCTATTAATGTTTTCTTTCAAATGATGAAAATAAATGATTTCAATTATTTTATAAATGTACATTATAACTCTTGAATGCTTTGAAAAAGTGTTATGCGTTTGGTATGAGCATACTGTGTTGATGAATTATGGAAAGAATATGAAAATGATTTTTGAAGAGATACTACGGTTGTAAAATCAAGTTTTGAAATTGTGCCTTTTTGGGCAACAAGTTTGCAAGATATGAAATACATGTTATGTGGGTTTGTGGTAGTCCCCTAAGTTAAGTCAGGTGCACTTTGACAAAAGGCTTCTTCTACCTGCCCACTAGTGGCATGGAGCTCCTTCATGGACTCCCATAAGTTCACGGTTACGCATGACCATTAAATGGGATTGCGATAGTACGTTCTCTTCGTGGCTACACAGGACCCTTATGGGAAATATGTAGTACGTTCTGTTTTGGATCCGCCCAAACCATTTTGATGTGCCTACGTGTTTAGGATTTGTGAACAAGTTGATGAATGCATAGATCATGTTATGTGTGAATTGGATTGCATGAAGAAAATTTGAGAAATATGTGCTTATAAATAAATGTAAATTATTTTTAATGGTTTTGCTTGTTACTAGTTATAAAATTGTTACCCATGAGCTTCAAGCTCACCCGCTCGCATTCCATCCCATCTTCAGGTGAAGAATATAAGATCAAGTGAAAGAGGGCTAAGGCATTGCTTCAAGTTACATATTTTTGTATTTTAAGCTAGATTTTGTAACAATGGTGCTTTTAGTTACATTTCAAGTATTATTAGTTCAAGTATCTTATGTATTTTGGGATTACGAGATATGGATGTATTGTGGTTTGAAATGCCATTACGGCTTTGTAAAAACTCTTATTTTTTGATGTTAGTGAATTATGAGTTATGTATGGATGCCGTTAAGTGGAAATGTGAATTTGCATATGGATAATGTTGAGTTTAATTTAAGGATACTTGAGGAATTAATTGATTTGAGATGATGAATTTTTGAATAGGAATTGTGGTTACATATAAGTAAGATGTGTTATGGAAAAAGAAAGATAGGAAATTGTGAAGGATGATAATTAGTTGTAGTAGTGAATAAATTGAGTAGAGATTTGAGAATTTGACAAAATAACATTGGTAGTTGAATTGTCATGAAATGATGTTACCTTACAGGGAGTGAATTCGGGAAAACTTAGAATGAGAGTAAGGATTGGATAGATGTAGAGACCTAGGAAAGGCTATTGAGTTAACCCTTCCCGAAAGGTCTTATTATGGCTAATTGTGCATCTTCGTCACGACGAAGTCAAGCTTCTCACCGCAGCGTAATTATCCCAAGAGACGTTTGGGTCTAATATGGGAATTTCACCACGGCGAAGTCAAGAGTTCGCCGCAGCGAACTTTTCTCGAAGGGTTTTCACAAAAGTGCTCCTCCGCTCATCGCGGGAACTTCTGGACCCAGGACCCAACATTTAGGATTTCATGACTCAAGAGTTGGACTCCAGGAACAAGGCCTACATGTTATGGTATAAAACCATGAAGATGAATCAATAATGGTTAAGGTGTTTTTTATTGAATTAAGCTCACGTTTTATTATATTCTGGATAGTTGGGCTTCGAAAATAGGGTCCAACACAAAATTTACTAAAGGGACGGATTAGTACATATATACAATCTAAAGAGAAAGGAACTTTAGACTACTTCAGGACATTAAATAAGATATTCAATTTTTAATTCAAGATATTTTGGGATGGATTGGAGAGATCATCATAGCCAAATGCATTAGCACTAGCATAAGCAGTAATATGAAAATTAGATAGAACATTCCTTAAGCGTTTGTTGGACTTTTAACTTCTAATTGTTACTAAAGTGATTTCTTAAAGTTCATATATCTAAGCTAAAAATATGGTTAAGTTGTATTCTTACCATACTACTAGTTATTGCTTCCTTAACCATTTTTGGCTCAATTGTAACTTGAATTCACGTTTTAAGGGGTCTTTCTTTCAATACATTTTTATTTTTTATAGACAAAAAGTATGTTAATCCACCATTGCTCTTTTCTATGGATAGCTTCCAATATGAAGAATGTTAAGAATGTTTTACTTCTATATAAAGGCTTTAGATGCACTTAATTATATGTAGACAAACATATTAAATAAATAATATTTGAACTGATCAGTAGCTACTAGCTATAGAATAATCTCTAGAAATACGTTAAAGAGATAATCATACAATATACATATATCAATACTATTATTAAATAATAATCACCACTTACGCGATAATAAAAGGTTTCAAGTATTTATATAAAGCTTGGACGTGGTCAAAGATATATGCTAGTTTAACCAGTAGATTTGTACACATAATGATTTAGTCCAAATTAATTCATTCCAGATAATAGATTGGTATACACCAAATTCTAGCCTTAATTAAAAGGCAAGGAAATTATTTCTTATCATAATTGGTAAATGCCCCATTCAGACTTCGCTTAATAAGTCTTGTGCAACTATCTCTCATTATGGAATGGTACACTTACGTCTCACTTTGGCCATCACATAAATTCAAAAATTATCAGCTCCAAGTTTCATTAATAATCTCATTATGCACGTAAGATTCCAATCATGCTCTAATTACACATATGACACCTACACAATGAAATGGAAGCACACATACTCTAATACAATGATAATATTTTTATCTACACATAATTATGAGTGATTATCATTTAATGCATGATTCACAGATATAAATTGTGAGTAAAAACATCCAAACCTATCAAATTATTGAAATTCCAATTCCACTATAACCCATATGTGACATTTTTACAATTATAACCCATTTTTGACAAAATTAAAACATGAAAATAACCACTAATCATACTAAAAAATAATAATTAAATTGACAAACTCACATCCTAAAGATCATAATTGATGCATATTACATATTATTTGTACAATATGTACCTCAAACCTCATATTTATTGCAAGAAAATGTTTTCACTTTACCTAAATCCCTTATACCATGAGAAAAAGTTTCTACAAATCCATTAGAAATCCTTCTTTCGTGCTTCCTTATTGCTATTTTTTCTATAATTTAATTTTGCGAAAATGTTAATTGAAATTATCAATAATCATTTTTAAAATGTTCTATTAAAGAGTTCGATTAACAGATAAGTTCATTTTATTAATCGATGCTCTAATTTTATTAAACAACATTATATTTTGGTAAGCAACTTAGTTAACTGATCACGTATTAAGTTGGGGGTTCGACTTGTTGAATATATGAGATTAGTTCATTGATATCAATTAATATCTTCTCATTAATTATAAATAATTCTCATAATTTTTATAGCTTTTTGAATCATCTCAAATTGATATTCTTATCAAATCTTATGAATAAAATATCAAACAATATCTAATTGTAACACTAGAATAAACTAACATGTTTTTTCTCCTCTAAATTCTTCTATTTGGATTCACCAAGAGATCTTGGTATCTTTTCATAAATGTAGATATTTCTCTAGATGTTTATGAGAATGTTTATGCTCTAGATGTTGAACATTAAAAAGGTTGCCATAGAATATTATTACTTTGAAAAATGAGCTTCTTCATGGTAAGCCGTGAATTAATTATAAACTCAGCAACTTAGCATACATATAAGTTATGCTTGATTTCATGAGAGATGCCTTACTCATTCAATCATGTCTTAAAATACAAAGTAAAAATATTATACAAGTTAAATATATTAGAATTTTTTGTGGATTGAACTTTTTTCAGTAGTCACGTTTTAAAATGATTACTTATCTCATATGGTATAGTTTATTTATATTATATTCCGTTAGTTTTCTATCTATTCATAACTCTAAAACAATATTTTATTAAAACTTAAAATATTCAATACTAAGTCATTTTGGGTAAAATAATAGATAAAAATTAAGAAAAATACGATGAAAGGAGTAATGTACACTATAGCAAGGCTGACTTTTAACTACGTTCTTTTTTGCAACGATTAGATAAAATGTCATAAAAAGTGGGACTTTTGGCACAAATTTAGAAATCGTCTTTAGAGACTAAAAATTGTCGCCAAAAGCTTTAGCGATGATTAGGTAAAACGTCTCAAAAAGTTGGACTTTTAGCAATGAATTTAGAGATCGTCGCTGACGATCTCTAAATTCGTTGCAAAAAATCCTAACTTTTTGTAATGTTTTAGTGACGATTTCTAAATTCGCCACCGAAAGTCCAACTTGTTGCTACATTTTACTTGTTCCTAGCTGAAGAAACATATTTTGCAACGATTTATGTGAATCGTCGCAAAAGTCGCAAAATTTTGCGACGGCTTAAAAATTTCCTAGCCAGATGTTGAGCCTTTGGCGACAATTCTCTTAATCATTGCTAAAAGTTGTACTTTTGAAGAGGAATTGAGAAATCGTCACTAAAAGTTGATATTAAAGATTTTATATCTTATGTATTTACTAGGAGAATTTTGATGAATTTTTGTGTTTGATAATATTCTTAAAAATAATAACGTTAAAAAGATAATTTTTAAATTTTGACAATTTTGGAGATGAAACAATTTTGGCAACGAATATAAATCATTAGCGACGATTTTGGGATTTTTAGCAACAACGTCTTCTATCCCTAAAATTCCCTTATGTTGTAGTGGTAATGACTATATAACTTTTTTTTTTGGGTGAGGACAACCCAAAATCCGACTCTACATGGGCAACCGACTAATCCGGATTCAAGCCGGGTAGGACTCTTTTCGGGCAACAAAGCTCTCCCTCACGAGTTTTAAAGCGATTCCATTCTCAAGACTCAAACTCGAGACCTTGGTTAAAGATAGAGGAGCCTCTGCCACTCCACCGCAGCCCTCGTGGGTGACGATATAACATTATTTGATATAAGTGGAAGTTTTACAAATATAAAAATAAAAGTAAAAATAATTCAACTATACAAGAGTCTAATATAATTAATATTAAATTATGATATTTTAGACTTGAACTAACTTAAGGAATCTTTAAACCCCTAAGGTATCTAACACATTTAACCTTTCCTAGTATTATTATGTGCTCCTCTATAGGAGCACAAGTAAAAAAATTAAAGGGTCCGTCAAAGAGCCTCAATGAAAACAAACAACTAAAGAAATCGCAAGTTTCTTCTCACGGGACTTGTTAATTAGTCCAAGAAACCAATCTATAACTGGTTTTGCAATCCATATGTTGATCGTCTAAAGGGAATAATTCCAAACTCCGATTTAGTTAAAATGATCTTTCTCATATAACTTAAACAAGGAACTCATTAGTTGGAGATAGGACAAATACTTACTTTCAACTGATGCCTAATACATTCAAAGAAATTGTAGGAAATTATTGGCTAAAGTAGTGTATACGGCCCTTCTGATAGCTCAAGTGATCATAAATCGAATGAATTGCAACGGAAGGACTCTATGACATGAGCATAATGCAGCTGCGTCACGGACTCAAACTTTGACCTTCCGCATTTATGTATTGAAGATTTTACAACTTGCCTGATTTACCAGGCAACTGTCTGTTAATAATTTAAGAGACAAACATGTTTGAGTTTGTTCTATAAATACCTATACCCCTCCATGGCTATTGTGCCCATTCATAGACATTACACAACAAACATCTTTAGTCTAGAGAACTGGTTGTTTATCAGAATGGCTTTGATACTGTCGGGAAAAAGAGTGATGTTCGTGGCAGTGATGGTCCTGGGGATTTGGGCACCTCAGGCCTGGTCTCGCTCACTACTCTATGATGCTTCCATGAAAGAGAAGCATGAAATGTGGATGGCTCATTATGGACGTGTGTACAAGGATAGTGCAGAGAAGGAGAAACGCTTTAAGATTTTCATGGAAAATCTTGAATTTATTGAATCTTTCAACAAGGCCGGGATTAAGCCCTACAAGCTAGGCATCAACCAGTTTGCAGATCTAACTAATGAAGAATTCAAGTCCCCTAGAAATGGATATAATAAGATATCTCGTACGACCTCACTTGGAGCAAAATCATTCAGGTATGGCAACATAACTGCAGTTCCTTCAACCATGGATTGGAGAAACGAAGGAGCTGTCACCCCAATTAAGGATCAGGGTCAATGTGGTAAGTAAAAATACTAAACATATTTAATTGTATCAGGCGGCTAATAATTAATATGTGAATCATTGTCAAAATTTAGGATGTTGCTGGGCATTTTCTGCTGTAGCAGCAATGGAAGAAATCACAAAGCTCTCAACTGGAAAGTTGATTTCTCTGTCTGAGCAAGAACTAGTTGATTGTGATACAAGTGGCGATGACCAGGGCTGTGATGGTGGTCTTATGGACAATGCATTCGACTTCATCATCCAAAACCAAGGTCTTACCACTGAAGCAAATTACCCTTATCAAGGAGCTGATGGAACTTGCAACACCAACAAGGCAGCAAATAGTGCGGCCACTATCACATCCTATGAAGATGTGCCTGCCAACAATGAGGAAGCGCTACTGACAGCAGTTGCCAACCAGCCAGTGTCGGTAGCCATTGATGCTGGTGGCTCTGCTTTCCAGTTCTATAAAAGCGGAGTTTTTACAGGAGATTGTGGGAATGACCTAGATCATGGTGTTACTGCTATAGGGTATGGAGCTAGTGATGATGGTACCAAGTATTGGCTAGTCAAGAACTCATGGGGAAGTAGTTGGGGTGAAAATGGGTACATAAGAATGCAAAGAGATATTAATGCTAAGGAAGGTCTATGTGGCATTGCCATGCAAGCTTCGTATCCTAGTGCATGAACCCAGTCAAATGGAAGCTGAATGCGGATTCATCCTTTCTGCTCTTTAAGGTTTTGTGAGATGATCTATACCTGTATATTCTGCCCAATGTGTGTGTGTGCGTAATGTAATGTTCCCTTTGGTAATCAACTTCAAGCTGATTTATCTGCTTCTTGTATATTCAACCCAATATCGTTTTCAAGCTTTGCATAATATATAATTACCCAATGACTAAACATAATACAAATTATTATCAAGCGCAGTAATACCTTACAGACGATAGCCAACAGACTTGGTTTACGCTGTGCAAGACTCTTTCTTGGTTTTAAGAGGTATGTCCACTTGATTTCAGTGTCTCACTGAAAGCATTTGATTTATCTCCATACACGACAACAGAAGGTACTTTTAGCTATGATATATTTTGTCGCTAAAAGTTACAAAATTGTCGCCGAAATGTCACCAAATCCCTGTAGCAAAAAACTATAAGTAACGTTTTTCCCTAATAATCGCTAATAGTTTTTTCTTATTCTTTATTTTCATAGCGAAAAAGTATAGATGACGTTTTAAAAAATTGTCACCAATACATTTTTGCTACACTTACTTTTCGTAGCTAAAGATAATTAGCTACGTTTTCTGAAATGTAGCTAAAAGTTTTTAGCTACATTTCCAAAAACATAACAAATTATTTCTAGCTACGATTCAAGAAACGTAGCCAAAGATTTTTAGCTATATTTTCATAAATATAGCCGAAAATTTTTAGCTACGTTTTAAATGTTTTTATCTACGTTTTGTAAAATTTAGCCAAAATTTTAATATACATTTTACCTAAATGTTATGTCATGTTAATTATAATTATCCGTGATATTTTTAATCAATATTATTGTATATAGTATTTAGATTTTTTGTTGTTAATTTATGATACAAAAATATAATACAAAAATAAAGTGAAAATTTGAAGCATTGCATATAAAAATAAAAAATCATTAAATTTGATTGTGTACAAGATTTTAATTACAATTGCAAAAATACTTGTATACAAAAAAAATACAAAGTTTAGTTTAATCACTCAAACCTGCTTTCAAAATCACTGCTTACATAATCCCTGCGAAGTAATATTCTTAGGTACTTTCTATGCTTGGCTAACTTTTTTTAAGCAACTTGCTTTCCTTTTTAAGAAGTTGAATGTATGTTGGTTTTGATAAGGATGGAGCAGTTGGCTTAAGGCTAAACCCAAGCCCTTTAATGTATCCAGATTGTATACTAAGCACCTTGCTGTAAATATCATCAACATTTGACTTATTTCTATAAGACATTGATGTTTGCAACAACTCCTGCATCTTGTTCTAAAATTTAAAGAACAAAATCAATATTCAATTCAAATATTATTAGTTTACATAAATAAATAAACTTAAAATTTAAACAAATTTTTATACTTACGTAGTTATTGTGCACATCTTCAGACATTCACCCTTCACTTTTCTTATAGTGTGTTAGTTTGTAGAGTGTGATCATATTACACTCCTCTCCATGTAGCTCCTTCTAACTTTATTTTACAAAAAAATTACAAAACACAATAAATGATATTGTGTTTAATGATATAATTATAACTTGTAAACAAAGAACTTATATATTCATTTTGCAAGACATCAAATGACTTGGAGTCTTAGTTGTGAGGAGTTTTCATTTTCCTCTGCTCGCCTTAGCTTTCTCACACTTTCCTAAATAAATAAAAGAAATAATCATTAAATAGTGTAACAAGATTAATGAAAGCAAATGTGAAGAAAAAGAAAACAAACCTGAATATTGGGAGAAGCTCAATATCACACCTATTGCTCTAATTTTCTAAAGACATCTATTTAGGAACATGTCTCCTTGCCTCCTTATCCAAAAGAAAATATTTGTAATATTGATATAGTCGATAACATCAATCCCTGGTCCTTTGTTTTAATAGTGAAGTCACACAGTTTGAAACATCAGGGTTGTCGAGGTCAACGATATTCAGCTTCATTTGTGAATAATAAGTAAAAATGAAATTAATCTTTAATAAATAAAACAATATTGCATATAATTAAATAAATTAAAAATTTACAGAAACTTTATCCAAAGCATTCTCTAGCAAGTTGTCTTCCTCCAATTGCTTTGCATGCTTTAAGCAAAGCAATTCAATTCTGACAATTACCCCAACTCATTATACAATTTTGCTAATTGAATTTTGTCTAGATAATGACCTTGCGAGGTACCAATATGTACAGACAACTTGTTGTTCATTGCAACATTCATTCGTTTCAACTCACAACCTTTACTTATACCTCTACCTCTTTTCCTAATTGATATTTTAACTTGAAAACAAATGAATAATGATAAGAAATACTCATTAAACAAGTAAATATATATTTGAGCATAGATCTATTTGTAGGTGTTAAAGATTAACAAACCTATAGATCCTTCTACACTAGTTGAGGCAGATAGAGGCTATTGCTAACTGGCTTCATTGGTGGATGAAGTCAATTGTTGTTATTGGCTACGATTTGATTGATTTAGTTGTTGTGGGGGAGGAACAATTTTGATAATTGTCACCTTCTTCCTTTTTTTCTACCAGGTGTCATTATATTGATATCTATAACTCAAACATCAGCAATTCACATAGATATAACTAAAACATCACATAAAATAAATTAACATAGTTCAAATATTAACAATATGCATTAACATAACTCAAACATCAATAATATGCATTAACATAAATGTTACCAACATTGCATTTCAAAAAATATAAACAATACTTTTAGTATCTTCAATTATCATGATCAACATCTTGAAAATTATCATCATTAATTACATTATGATTCGACTATTCATCACTATTATATTCCGCCAAAGTATCATCATTCTTATATAATTCATCCTTAATATAGTCTTCATCTCTTTCTATGACAAGATTGACTTATACTTCATTTTTCTTCTAGTATATTAGGATCAACATCTCTCCTATGGAATGATGATATATCAACATCTTCTATTTGTAGTAATGTTGTGAATACCGTACTGGACTTAGTACCGGATTGAATTTTAGTATGGTACTATACTGTTACCAGGTACTGTTTTGGGTAAATTTTTAAATTTATAAAATAGTCCCTTAATTTTTTTAGAAATTGCAAAATAGTCCATTGTCATATTATACAGTTGTACTGTATAGTTTATAAGTTTACATCAACCATGTTTCCAAAAATCATAACAATAATAATAACCACAATTAATATGAAATAACAATAATTTTCAAATATTTCACATATAAATGATAACCACAATTAATATGAAAAAAGACAATTATCATCATATAAGTAGAAGATTAAGAACAATACAAAGTATTTGAAATATTACAATTTTATCATATAATAAATAATAATTACGTTAAAACATCAAATAAAAAGAACAATAAACATCCTTAACTTTTTAGTTGTTACAATTTACAACAAGAGTTCATGATAAGAAAACAACCAATTAGAACTAAAACCTAAAACAAAAACATATATAATTTAATTTAATATTAATTAAATATATTATTTAATATATTAATTATTAATAAGAATTTAAACAATTTTAATTTAATATTACACATTAATTAATTTATATTAATTATTAAAATTTGTAAATAACTTAATTTAAATTAAATTTGTAAATTTAATTATTATATTTTTAAAATATATAACTTCTAACTAAATTTTGATTTAATTATTAAAATATATTTTAAAATAAAAATTAGTTTATAAATAATAAATTATTGATTATTAATTTTTAAAAAAATAATTTTTATTAATAAATATTATATAAAAGATTAAAATAAATTTAATTAAAAATAATTTATTTTAAAGTTTTATTTAATGCATAATTATTATGAGAATAAAAATATTTATTATATTTTAAAAATAAAAATTAAAAAATCATAATAAAAATTGAAATAAATAGTTAATTAAAAATGTTTGAAAAGGGAGGGAGGGGACGTGGGAGGGAAAAGTTTTTGAAAATTTTGCTAGAAGGTCCTTCTATTTTATAAAATTCATAGTATTGGTCTGTATTCGGCCGGTATCAAGCGAAACCGGCCGGTACCGACCGATACTTTTGAATATAATTCCGTACCATTTTTCGGTAGGTACGGTATGTTTCGGTCGGTATCGACCGATACGTTACGGAATTCTACTCACTGATTTGTAGGGCTCCATTAATCAGCTCCAATTCAATCTCTTAATATACTTTACCACCATCTTCACTCGTTAAACCAATTTTCCTTTCACAAAAATCAAAGAGATTTTGGTGTTGAAAATTTTAAACAACTTTCCAATTGCTGCCCAATATAGTGTTGTTGAGGTAGAATACTTACTTCACTTGACTTGCAAGCAAAAAAGTGTCGTTATCATACCATGTGTTACTAACATTGATGCTAGTAAAATTGTCATTCACTTTTATGTCACCAAGATTAAACTATTTGTACTTAAATAGAACAACCTTTTTATCCTTGATGTAATGCAACTCTATTATTTCTGATATGACATTGTAGAAGTTAATAAAATCGTCATCATGACATCCCTCAACAATAACCCCACAATTTTGGATTCTAAGTTAATGGTCTCGATCTTGTATGTGAAATATAACTCCATTAAGACTGTAAACTATATTTTTTTGCCACATATATGAGGCTCATATGCCAAAGCATATAATGTTATTGTCACCTCTTGCATGTTATGTTTATGCAACTGTATCATCTGTAAAACAAAATATAATTAGAAGTTAATCTGACATACAAATTACCATATGTTCATAATATTCCATCAATAAACTACTCGAGTCCTAAACTATAATGGGAACGTAATCTCATGTCTTTCTTTAACATTAACAATCCCTTTGCTTTAAATAGAATCTTTATATTCTCTATTTAGAAAAGTAAAAAGATCAGGAAATATAGATTGAACCACAAAATTTAAATGTGAAATAATGAATGAGAAGTAATATACATACTCCATATATAGATCGACTTCTTCACAATTACTCAAAATATACCAATAGCCAATTTCGAGTTCGTCTACAGTTAACTTCACATATTTTCCGACACCAAATGACCTTACTTTTTGGGAGAAAACTGACAAGCCACAATCTTAATCAAAATCAAAGTTACATTATTGTCTCTTAAATCTTGTATCCACGTCATTTAAGTACATCGAATAAAATGTCAAGCATCCATTCACTATATTAGCCTCTGTAATAGAACCTTCAGGTCGAGCTCTATTATGTATATTGCACTTAAGAGAGCATAAAAACATAAACAAAATTTAAAATATTAACAATTGTACTAACTAATAACTTAAGAAAAAAAAAGAGAAGTTAATATAAATTCTTTTCAATGGGGAACATCCATCGAAATCGAACCAGTTTATAAAGTTTTTCCTCGTATAGTAAGTGAATTCCTAAATGCACCATAACATCAAAAAGAATCAAAGCTATGTCTTTTTTCATTTGTTCAAGCTCTTCTACTTTTACTGTCTTACAACATAATTGCTTAGAAAACTCACCTAATTATCCTAAAGTTGCAGACATATCCTTCGACAAATGTCTACATATTCCAACAGGAAGTAATCGTTGCAAAAGTACATGACAATCATGGCTTTTCAACCCCAAAACTTTTCCCTATATTAGATGCATACCTATTAAGAAACTTGACTTATTTAAGAAATTGAAAAAAAATGCTTCTCCTTTTTTGACTTGTTGTAACAAACAGGTGGAATGATGTATAACCCATTATTTCTCTTTTCGAATGAAAATCTTTTTGTATATTCATGTCTTTCAAGTTTAATCTAGCCTTAATTATGTCTTTGGATTTGCCATCAATTCCCATCTAAGTTCCTAAAATATTCTCACAAATGTTTTTTTCAATATGCATCACATCAAGATTATGCTTCAATAGCAATTCCTTCCAATATGGCAAATTAAAAGATGTAATTTTTTATTCCAATTAAGCTAAGGAATACTTTTCTTTTTCTTTTTATTACTTGAGTGTTTGTCAGGTGTAATGTCACTCAAATGTGATAGTTGATACACCAAATCATCACTAGACAAGTGCAAAGAGGCTTTACCCAATTCTACTTTTCTATTAAACAATTTGCTTCTTCGTCATCTATGCTCATGTTCCCAAGTGACGACGATGTCCCGTATAACATATTTTACTTCGTAACCTTGTTGAATGGGTTTGATGGTTCACACAGGACAAGCCATATACTCTTTAGTACTCCATCTAAACAGATTCTTATAAGCTAGAAAATTATTTGTAGTCCACAAAACAGCCGCATGCATTATAAATATTCTACCTTTGACAACATCATAAGTTTCTAAGCTAACCTCCCATAGATGGTTTAAGTCATCAATTAGTGATTGCATGTATACATCGATATCCTTACCAGGAGTAGTAGATCCTGGAATAAGTAAAGACAATAACATAAAAGACTACTTCATACACTTCTATGAAGGTAAATTGTACGACACTAGAATTACCGACCACATGCTGTAAGAGGTACTCATATTACCGAATGGATTAAATCCATATGAGGCTAAACCAAGTCGAACATTAAGACAATCCTATATAAACCTTGGAAATTTTCCATCAAAGTCTTTCCATGCATTAAGTCTGCTGGATGATGCATAATGTTATCATTAATGCATTTCTCTTTATAACACCACATATTTATGGTTGCTTTTTGTTGACATAAAAAGCCTTTGTAGTCATGATTTAATAAGGAAGTATCTCCAGATTTTATATAGTATTTGTTTCCCTTTCACGATCGTGACAGAAAGCATCAAGTCAGGCCACAATCGTGCACTTCAGGCCACGATCTTGACAGAAAGGATAAATCACCAACAACGATCATGGCTGGCAGGGCCATGATCGTGCCCTGCATCGGGCTGACACGAATCAAATTTTGAGTGATTTTTTGAACTGTTTCAACCCCGAGTTTAACCTAGGGATGCTATAGAATAAATAGCACACTACAAGACAGCTGCCGAGAATCATTAGAGAGCGAAGAGAGTCGTGTCAAAAGAGCAAAATTTTGTCAAATTTGAGAGAGACCTAGAGAGAGATCAAGAGATTGAGAAAGTAGACGAAGGAAGAGAAACACATAGACGTACTAGACGCGAAGTACTTCCCAGAATAGTGATTTTCGATCATCGCCACTTTGAGATTCCATTCCTGATAGTATTTTCGTTTATTTCAGTTTTATTTATGTATAGAATTGAAATAGGTGTTGAGATTTGTTGTGTGAATATTGAGTTTATATTTATACTTACTTTTGGATTTTGACTCTTGAGATTAATAAATTTAGTCGGTGGTGTTTTTTTATTGAGTTGATTGTGATTTCAATTCTATTCTTAATAATTCAGCAACAAACTGAGGGGGTGAGCTGGGTAAAAATCATCAATTTGGGCTAATGAGAGTTAGGTGAATCGATAGGTAGAGAATTGAGTCAAACAAGTAGAGTCGTGTAACGACAGATCGAGCATGGATTCACGGTAGGTTAATAGGCAATTTTAGAACTAATTTAGGTTTTGGACCAATTGCAGATTGAGAGATCACAATTCCAATAATTTGAATTAGGGATTACTAATTAGGGTTAAGAATTATAACTCGAGAGAGAGTAATTTACCCTAGCACCGCCTAGACCCGTTAATTCAATAATTGCATAATTAGTTAGGTTTTCTTAGTTTCAAATTAAATTCTCCTTTCTCTCCCTTGGTAATTTCTAAGTCAATTTTGGGATAGGCTATTATTTTGTTATTTTGTTTACTCTCTAACACTTTAATTTGTCATATTGATTATTGATTGATTTAAATTCTGCATTAGATGTTTAATTAGGTTAGCTGCGAACTTAGCTACCTTTAGATTCTAGGACTAGTCCCTTCCTCGTAAGATCGACACCTTAGGTACTACACGAACGACCCGTGCGCTTGTGGTAATTACCAAGGTTATAATTAGTAAAACTTAGCACGTGTAACATTGAGCAAACAAGTTTTTGGCATCATTGCTAGGGAAGACAACTTAGTTCTATGGTTTAAAGCGTTAGAATAGTTTAAATTTTTCTGTCTTTGTTTTTCGTTAGTTTTACTTAGGAATCGAGCTCTTGCATGAACACAAGAGTCACAAGGGGTTCAAGTCATGCAGTGGAGACTTTAAATTTAGATATAACTCGTTTAGAATGAACCCTTAGGAAAGCTCGACAAGAAGAAGAAGAAAAGATCGAGAAAGCACAAATGGCTGAGGAAATCCAAAGAAACATGGATCAAGAAGTCAACCCTAGTAGGCAACAACAGAGTACCCTCATGGATTTTATGAGGCCAGGGTTTAATCCTGCAAACCAAAGAGTAGCTAGACCGCCGATTCAAGCAGTCTAATTTGAAATTAAGTCGGCCCTCCTGAATATGCTTCAGTAGAATGTCCAATTTTATGGACTGGAAAACGAAGACTTGAATGCCACATTGTGAGTTTTCTCGAGATCTGTGATACCTTCCGGCATCACTAGATGTCAAAAGAAGCAGTGAGGATTAGGTTGTTTCTTTTCACACTTAGGGATAGAGCGAAGGTTTGGTATCATTCACTGAGCCCTGCTAACATTACAACATAGGAATAGTTAGTGCGTGCCTTTTTAGATAAATACTTCCTATTAACAAAGACCACCAAAATTATTAAGGAAATTACAAATTTCCAACCAGGTGACGGGCGTAGCACCCCAATCCCACAAGACCCGAATCTGACATCGATGGGTGATATCCAAGTCTGTGCCCCGCGAGGGTGGAGTACTAGAACACTCAATCAGTCAAATCTCATTTCAAAGTTTTTTTCCTTTTGTTTTTGAAACAATGCACACTTTTGCGAAAAATCAATAATCAATTCGAGCTCGTATCAATCATAAACTTTTTCAATCACAGCCATACAATCATTAGAATTACAATGCCATTTGGGCCCATTACTAAAACAGA